>PVJA010000654.1:20192-110192 GCA_004027025.1 Myocastor coypus
TCAGTTGACCTTAAGAGTAGGAGATTTGCAGTGTGGGTCTGGCCCACATAAGCCCTTTAATTCTGGATCTGGAGACCAGAAAGTGAGTAAACGCAAGTTTATGGCATGAAGGTTCATGTGAGAAGGCCATATGGCAGGGCCCCAGAGATCTGCAGCAGTCTCCAGCTGATAGCCAGAAGAGATAGGGACTTCATTTCCATTAGTGCAGGCAACTAGATTCTGCAAAGAGAGTTAGCCTGGAAAAGGCTTTCCCCTGGAGTCTCCAGGTAGGAACTCATATACATACACCTGAATTTTGGTCTCAAGCCACCCCGAGCAGAAAATGCAGTCATGCAGGGAGAACTTCTGACCTACAGCATCAGAAATAAAGGATAGGTATTGTTTTAAGCTAACAAATGTGTCTGTTACCCAGAAACAGAAAACAAATTCATTACAGGGAAGAAATGCGAAAGCTGTTTATAATTTGATTCTTAATAGGCATATAGAAAAGAAAATTCTTAATCCTCTCACAGCCAAATTAGTGCACCCTAAAGCAGTGCCTGTTTTGCCTAAACAGTCAAATGATTACATGTTCAACAAATATTAATTGAGTTTCAGGTGAGAGGTTAGGGACAGTGTACATCGAAATGAGAAAGATTACCATTTGGTTTTTTCCCATTTTAAACCTGTCTGAATCATTAAAGCAATAGAGGCAAAGCATTTTGGGAGATGTGACATTACATCTGTACACTGAATGCCTGCTTACACTTAAACATATATTGATCCTGTATTTTTAAAAAAATTTTACCATCTATTGGCAGTATATACTTGTTAACTTTCATCTAATAGCAAAGAACACCTCAAAACTGAAATCACTGATATTTTTCACATGCTTCTCTAATACATCAATTGAATAATGCCAAGTTTTATAATGATCTAGCCATTCTTTGAAACAAACTTTTATTTGCCCAATATTTATTAAATATCTACTATGTGTTAGCCATGCTCTTAGGCAATCAGTGTATAAAATTAAAAAAATAATAGATCTCACCCCAGGAGCTTGAACAATGGTGAGGACTACATATAATAAGCAGTTATACCTATTGGTATTTGCACATAACTAATCTAGCTGTATATAATTGCATATGTGAATGTATATGCTCATATATAATTAAATTGTAAGAGTCTTCACATGTACATAAATCTTCCTTCTCTTTAGGAACAAATGCTGTCATGGTCTCACAAATGACATCAAAAGACAATTACCAGAATTTAGAGCACCTAGAGACTCAATATTCTGATCTCAGCCCTGCACCTGCTAGTGGCCCATAAAGGCCACAAGATCAATAGCTTGTTTCCCCATCTGCTGCCTGTGGTGTAGCCAAAAGCCACCTTCCCCACCAGCCAGATCATTGCTTCTGTCCAGCCTTTTAAAAAATTTTGCATTACATGCTTGACAACTGAGACTGTATGCCAAAAATAATGCAGAAAACTGAGTACAGGGGAATACAGTTGAGTGTGTCTGCCTCCGAGGGCCTTTCTCAGCCCTCTTGGAGAGCTAGGCCTGGTTCAGACTTCATCCCCAGGAAAGAGGGTGTCTGGGATAACATGGACAGCTCATCTCAGGGCACCCGAGCAGGGATTCCCCACTGCCTCACACATAGGATTTTCATGTTTGCTGTCTTCTTGGTGCAAAACGATGCTTCTTATTCAAGCTCAGGTAGTTGGAATCACTCCATTTCCCCCAGAAATCTCACAACCAAGGAAAGTGCATCTGACCTGGAGGTAGGAAAATGCATCCTATGGCGCAGGCTTGGCAGGCGGCTTGTGTTCTGCATGTGTCCTGCAGAGATGAGGAGAGATGCACAGAGGACTTTTTAGTAGAAGAAACAAACAAAAACAGTCACCATGGCCTGTGGCATGGGAGAGGGCAACTGTGGGATTTGCCAAGACTGACTTTTCGGTATTATCAATTGGCTGAGTGATTAATAGCAGTTGCTCACTTCTCTATTTATGAGAAACTTACTTTAACTTTCTCCAAATGTTTTTCAAAATCATTTTCCACAATAGTTGCAATAGCCATCTAGGATTCTTTTGTTTAACACTTTGGTTTGCTTTTTAAGTTAAAACAATTTGCAGTTCACAAGAAATCCTCATTCCCTAAGTCATAAGTCCAAAATACCTGTGATGTCAATTTTGGCTGTCACCTAAGCTAGATGAAATACTACTTGTAAAATTAGGAAAATTGTGATGGTGAGGGGGCCTCTGGGAGGAAGCTTCCAGGGAAGGATTGGGTTGGGTGGGGAAGACCATGGTGCAGGACAGGGGGTACCATCCAATCAACCAATGGCCCCAGTGCTCCAAGCTCCGAGTAAAGGCTAACTAGTCTCTCTTTCCAGCTCTTCTGCTCTCTTCCTCTCCTGCTCCAACATATCAGCATCCCAGGCTCCCCACCTTAGGACATCAGGGCCTGGCCTGGTGGCTCCAGGTTCTAAGGCCTCCAACCTCATACTAAGCCAAAGTCTCCAGGTTGCAGTTGGCCTCTCCTGAGCCTTCTCAGGCTCCCTAATTGCAGGAGTCCCTTCTCTTACTGTGTCCCATCTGACCTACCATCTACCTCTCTATGACTGGTTATAACTCCATAAGCCCTTAAAGGGTAACTAAAACACAAAATCTTCATCCAGTCACTGATAATGGAGTTATATGACCAATGAGATGAAAGTGAACTGGAAACCAATAGAGAGCCATGTTATATGGGGGTTTAAGTTGTTTTACCTTCATTTCCAATGCTTCTTCAAAGTACTATTGTGTTAACACGGACCATTGCTTGTGGCAACCCACATCTGAACTGTAGGCCTCCTTGCTAAAGACAGCTAAAAAGTACCAGCCACTTACTTCCCTAGCCTTCTTCCCTGCTGGGCAGTACAACATGAATGTCTATAAAGTTTATAAAATGCTGTAAACATTGTTTTAGCTCTGTAAAATTTGTAAGAGTTTCAAATCCTCTTCCCCTATACCTTTTGTTGCCTGGTTTCCTTTCATCATGTAGACCTCAGAGATCCCCTGCAATTCTCAGTCCAACTCCACCACGCTCACCTATAAAGAAAGGTCACCTCTCTCTCACCCTGTCCCATGTTGTTTATGATGGGTTAATCATAACTGTAAAAATGAGCTTCAGTTTTTTAAGTCCCACTACAAAAAGACATGGAATAGAAATCAGTCAACTAAAACATTGCAGAAATCCTAAGAAACTGTTTTAAAACCCCAGACAATAGAAACTGTCATAAAGTTTGTAAATCGTCTTTTAAAACCATATTTTGGGGGAAATTAGTATTTTAGGAATCTTCAGGATCATCCATCTTCTGGTTAAAGTTATTTCCAATCAATTGATTTTTAGCAACCCTGACCTAGAACTATATGAGGCCCTTACAAGAGAGGTGTAAGGGCCCCATGTCGGCTTCTCTCCTCCATGCTGAGGAGTCGAGACCTGAGTGATCAATCAATCAATTGATTGATTTTTTTTTTCTTGTTTCAGAACCTTTCTTTGTTTATTCACTCATCTTTAAAGGAAGAAAGAGTTGCTAGAGGACCAGATATGAGCATGAAAAATTGGGAGGAGAAAGTTACAAGAAATTTTAAAAGTGAAGAAAAAAATTAAGTATTGGAAAACAGGCTTGACCTGGATGTATTTAGAAAGGTGTAGATGCAGTTGAATACACCAGTCAGTAGTTAGTTACCTGTGTGTAGCAGGGGTGGTACTGGGGAAAAGTCATGACAAAGAAACTAAAATGAATTCTAGTAACCAACCAAAATTTATTGAAGTCCTGGCAAAGGTTCTCTTTTTTCAGATAGTTTGAAATACATAGTAAGATCTTTTTGTTTTTTTTCAGAACCAGGGATTGAACTGAGGCCCTCAAGCTTGCCAGAGAAGTACTTACTCTACCAAGCTATCTCCCCAGCCCTTATCTTATAGTCCTTAAAGGTTCCAAATGAAATGTACCATTGTCTCACTTGGATAAGAAAACTAAACTTCCTCTTCTTTCACCATAAAGGACAGCCACAATCAGGGCCCAGCAGTAATATAGGATGAAGATAGTGTTCCCAGTATATGAGGGTCCTGGTCAACCCCACGGCCATTAGGAGGTGGAAGCAGGACATTAACTGGCAGCATTAATGAGACTTCAGCAAATTATCGCTACTGGCAGGAGAAATAGCTGAAATTCTGACTGGCAAATGGGATCCACAGCTCGAGAGGGGCTGCCTGGAGACGGTAAGTTCTCACAGAGACTAATAAATATGGACAACAGTACACTGTGTTGTGCTTAGCACATCGGGTATGTCAAACCCACAATCGGGGCACAAACTAAATTGGAACCAGTCGTCCTCACTGGCCATCCTCACCGGTGACTCTGAGCTTGAAGTCAGCGTTACATGGGACACAGTCAGTGGCCTTCAACCCAGGACGAAGCCATAATTGCAGGCTGAGAAAGGGGATTATCAGTCTGCAGGCAGCTGAGGAGTCAGGTGGCTCTGACATTGGAAAGTGGATCAATATTGGGACAGTTGATTTGCTTTCTCTCTTTCAATCTTCAAATGTTAAAGTGCTAGAGAAAAGGACAAAAACTGCATCGAGAATTAAGCGCAATGCCTTGAATATGAGCCACTTTTCGTAAATTTTTGTTATGAAGGAACCAAATTTCAGCTATCAAAATCAGAATATTAGAACTGAGTAGTCAAAAACCCGATTTTCTTTCTGCCCAAGCAAAGACATAATAATCAGCTCAAGTAAAAATAGTACTTTAATGAAAATGCTACTTATTTATTAAAATTTCTACATTGGTTATTTTAAGTAATTCTTTGATTGAAATTTGACCCATATGTAAAAATTAACTCAGTTTTCCTTCCCCAGAAATATACTTTATGGTTTTAAGTCTTGTTTTAAGCTTTAGCTTGCTTTTAGGCTTGATCTCAATTGTTTTGTTTGTGGGGATTTTTTTCTTTAGCAAAATAAGATAAACATAGAAATTAAAATTATTTTGAAAAGTCCTAATATCCTCATGAGGTATTAATTCACCTACTACTTCTTGAACACCTATGTACCTGTCACAGGTTCTGCTGCCTGGTTTACCCAAAATAGCAGCCCATGAAAGAAAATAGATATGTGAACAAATATTAAATACATAGTTTCAATTAAGCATAGCATTATGATATAGGAATATAGATACTGTGAAAAGAATTAGAAGTAAAAATATTTTGGAAAAACAGAAATTGGTATTATCTAGAATATTCGGTGGGCCAAGTATAAAACATGGTGTTAATCATTGTCATTGCATTTATCCAAGTCACATGACAAAATCGGTGCTGTAAATAAAAGTGCAAATGCAAAAAAGAAAACCTTGGAGGGAATTTGATTCACAGACTGTAATCCCTAGATTGTATTACTAAAGAGAAAATACCTCATGGTGAAAATGATATAGGTACAGCATAGCATTAATATGGATGAGCGGGAATTATGCTGACTGCTAGAGCTCAGAGCTAATAGGTTCTGTCCTTTAGGACCTCAAAGTCTTGGGGGAGGGGGGTGGAGAAGAGAGAGAAAGAGACAGACAGACAGACAGAGAATGAGAGAGACAGAGAGAGGGAATAAAAAACTATAGTATGTGAGTGCTAATTTACCTAGAGCACAGAGAACCATTTCTCCTTACATAGGTATTAGCTAGACAATATAAATCTCCTTAAAGAAAATACAACCATGACGAGGAGCAGAGCCCACGCCTGGAAGCAGGAAGCACAGCGCCGTGGAGCGCGAGCCTGGAGCTGGTGCGGATTGGCAGGTGTGACTGCACACACGTAGCTGCTCCAGGTCTCCACAACCAGCACCTGCAGCCACAGGACACAGGTGGTTCGGCAGCATTTTTGACGATTTAGCGACTAAATTACAGTCTGCTACTCAAACCTTCCAAATGTCCCCGTAGATTAATCTGCTCTTATTTTCTGCCCTCCTTAAAGAGAAGAAGGAATTTAAAGCCAGGAAAGCCAAATACAATTAATCCCCACTCCAGTGGTTCTCCAGCTCTGACTGTGGGTTTCTTAAAGTGCAGACTCCTGAGCCTACCCCACGTCTACTGAGTTAAATCCACTGCAAGTCAGGCGGAAGGGAGTTAAATTTTTTTAGCTACCTCAAGGGATTCTGACAGAGGTAATTTATTACCCACGCTTTGAGGAACTTTAACTGATATTGTGCAAAAGTACATATTCACCAGATAAAATCAGGCATTTTTATCCTAATGTGAAATGATAGAATATCTCATCGTGCTTCTTAAATACTAAAATTATTGTCATTGTAGCTTACATAGTTGCTGTGATCTTACATGGGTACCACACTGATTCACAAACAGGGCACTGTGTAAACAGTGGCATCTTCTTCCTATCTCTTCCCCCCAGTCATTCCCCACCTGAGAAGTGAGAACTCACTGTGTAGAATTCTGCTACACTTCTTTCCATACAATTCCATGTCGATCACTGTGATGCAGTTAAGCTTTGCTTTGTTTTAATTTTATAGAAATTCAAGCTTATTTTTCTCACTTAATTGTACAGTAGCTCCTCACTATCTCACACTTCCACTTTCATGGAGTCACTGTTTTGAGGGTTTTCAAAAAATATTAATCTAAATTATTTATTATGGATTTTTCACTATATTGTAGGATTTTGCAGTGCCATATGGTATATATATGTTGTTAATTACATCAGGTTACTAGTTTAGAGAATGGTTAAGAACATTTGAGGTTTAAAAGATTTTAAAAGTATGGGAAAGGTTTATAAAAGTGTGGAAAGGTATCATGAAGCATATATATATATATATATATATATATATATATATATATATATATAATCACCACTTCACTGATTTTCACTTATCACAAGGGTATCTGGAATGTAACCTCCATGCTAAGTGAGGGACCACTGTATCAGCTTAATTATTTTACTCAACATCTATGTTATCTGTCACTAACAATTTAATAGATTTTTCCAAATGAGAACTTGTGCATACATTTCATTATTTTTATCTGTTTTATAATATTCTAGTATAAATAGACCATACTTTCCTCAGTTATTCTCAACAGATGTACATCTAGGTTAACCCACTCTTGCTATACGGAAAGAGTTTCTCTGTTTCTTTATCCATCTCTTCATGCAAATGTGCAAGACTTTCTTAAGACTGGCCACTTATGTGTAGACCTTGAGCTAAAAGGTATTGATTTTTGTTTTATTTTTTTAAATATTAACATCCCTTAGACTACTGTTTGACTACCACCACCTACCAAAAGTTTGCTTTTTAGACTAACTCCCCTGCCTATTAGAAGTTATGCTTTATACTTTGAATCTATATTTACTTAATCATTACTGCATAGCTATGCTATTTCTATGAATTGCCTGATGATACCTTTTGCCTACTTTTCATTTATCTGTTCCCAGTCGTCCTGTTGTCTTCTTTTTTCTTTTTGCTCTTGTCAATTTACAGACATTTAATGGTCTTGATAATGACACCTATGAAATAATAATGAGTAAAATAGGAAGAAAACAAAGAACCATAATAACAATATATTCAGGGATATAAATATGCACTCAACATTATAATCGGTATAGACCAATAGTTTGTTTGGTGGGAAAGAGCTGTTTTCTGTTGTTACATATTCAGACCTGTCCATCACTGTCCCTCTAGCTTCTGGATGGATTTGCTGTTCTTTACACTGTTGTTCTAGATGCGCATGGGGGAAATTACTGGAATAGAGAAGTAAAAACAGAGTCAAACTTGAGCAAGTTCCTTTGCTTCATTGATTTGATAGTGCCTTTAACTCAAAAAGAAAAAGAAGCAAGCTTTGAGAAGAAAGCAAATTGTTCAGTTCTGAATGATACACATTGGTTCTCACATTCTAACATAATATCCTGATTGTAGTGTCTACTAGAAAATTGAAATTCGAGCCAAAACCTGGCACTTCTGGTTTTGCCAAGTGAATCCACTTTCTGTTGTTTACATGAGATTGAAGCTTGGCTATCAGCTCAGAGCACATGATGTGATCAGACCCCTAAACCAGACTGATGGTCTACTGCCGAGCTCACTCTCTGATAAAGCTCTGTTCTTACCCTGAAATGCACCATTGTGTGTTTTTAAATTAATTACTCCCAATCTCCCTGCAAGGGTTATTATCTATTTGTCCTAACTTTATGACTTTGAAATAACTAGATAAGCAGAAAACGCTGGTGTTGCAGCAACTACCATCCCCCATGCTTCAAGATGTGTTACATTTTCTTCATGAGGCCAGTTTATATATATATATATATATATATATATATATATATATATATATATATAATGAAGATATCAACATGCATTATTGACATATCCAACTTGATGCTTACACAAACTTTCCTTTAGCCTTCAGATTTTACACCAAACCACTGAAGGGCAAAGAGATTGAATGTCTTGTCAGGGTTGCATAGCACCCAGATTAAACAGAATCTCACTTGAGTCAAAGGATTGAGGCTCACTGAGTGTTGAACAGTGTTGAAGCCCAGGGTTCAGAAAGGGTTCTGGGCTAGAAACATGGATCTGGAAGACACTGTCCTTGAAGATATAAGGCTGGATTCATGGATGAGACTGGTGAAGTCGTAAGGGGATTATGTTCAGTTTGATGCTGTGCTGTTGCCATCTTGAGACTTTTAACAGGTGTTGAAAAATTGGATCTCACATTTTCACTCTGTACTTGGCATGGTGGCCTCACAAGTGGTGCAGCCAGCCATGGGTGAAGAAGCTTTCTCAGGGGATGGGATTCAATTAAGGACATCAGCAAGGCAAGGTGGACTCTTGGCAAACCCAACCCAGAAGTATGGACAGAGATACAGTTGTCACTGAAGAAGACTGAAATAATGACCTGAGGAGTAGAAAGAAAACCAAGTAGGGAAGTGTGCTAGAGCAAAGGAAGAGCAAGAGGGGAGGGTGGGTCCCAGTGTCACCAGCTATCGTGAGCTTTAAGCCACTGCAAACTAAAATGAGACCTTTGTACTTTTGGAAGTCAGAGAGTGATAGCCCCAGCTGGCTGAGGCCAGCTGCAGCTCAAGTGTGATAAAAAGACCAAGAAGCTGAGCTGGGACACATGGACCTCACATGGAAGAATGCTGGTTATGACATCGAAGGCAGCAGTGGGGAGAAGATATACAGCAGCAGTTTTATAATAGGGGAAATCAGACAATCTCTGTGCCTGCAGAGACAAATAAAAAGAAGGAATTTATGACGCAAGAATGTAGTATTGTCTTTGAAGCCTGAAGTCAGATGCAAAGAATAAAATGGATAAAGGGCATGTAGGTAGAGAGAAGAGAGGAGGAAGGTGCAGGCAGGTGGTGGAGATGCTCAAGGGGTTGGTGCTGGGTAGCCAGTGCTTTCTTCTGCAAGGCTCCAAATATGGAGATAGGAAAAGGGATGAAAGCCATTTCCGGTTGGAAAGAAGACAAGGTATGTGGCTCAGTGGTAAAGTCCTTGCCTTGCATGCACAAGGCCCTCAGTTCAACCCCCCAGCACCACACACACACATACACACAAAGCTCTCAATTGGAGAGAGAGTGGATCAGTCATAAATAATGGGAAAACCAGGCACAGGGGCCACTGACACCTGAAATTCATGCCACCTACCTAGTGTTGCCCTCCCTGACCACAGTGAATCTAAGAAGAGTCATTTTTGCATCTAGGTCCAATTGTTTCTAGTTCTTCAGAATTATATAAGAAGTTGTGTCTCTGGAAGGCTTTAAACCATATTCTGGATCATAAAACTATCCAGAATAAAGCTATTCAGCTCTGTAGAATGATTGTGAGGACAATATGCAATATGTCAACTTTCAAAGAAAAGAAAGGAGAAAAGAAAAAAAAGTAATGTTGATTTAGAAAGGTTAATGTTTAATTGTTTGATCAATCTTATATACCTAAATGTATTAATCTAAACTGATCTGATGATGAAAATATGTAATATAACCATTGTTAAATTTAAACAATAAAAAAAATTGAAACTAAAAAAAAATAAATTTCGAGATTAAGAAAAGCTATTCAGGAAGAATGAGATTCTCAGCTTTGGGATGAAAAAGATTCTAGAAACACCATATTCAGGCCCTCTAATTTTGCTAATCTCTGAGACAGTGTTGTCTCTCTGTGTGCCTCATGATGCTGAATATTTCCATAGGAATTGCCTCATTTAGTCCTTACAAGATTTCTAGCCCATATCCCAATCACATGGATAAGAAAAGTGAAAGCCCCAAGTTGAGAATGCAGTTGTAGGTCACAGGTAATGCTATCAGGATTCAGCCTGAACCCACCCTACTGTGGGAACTACCCGTCAACCCACCATGTATGTAAAAGGACCTCAGGGCTTAGCTCTATGGTCAGTTAGAACAAATACTCCTACATAGTAGCTTTGCACAAACCACCCTGAGCAGTAAATTTTATTCTTATTTTACAGATAAGGAAATCAAGTTTCAACATGACTTGCCCAGTATCACCCAATCAGTAAGTGAATTCATCCTTTTAAACTTAAAAGCCAATGCTATCTCCAAAAAAGAAGGTGAAGGCAACACTACTCCCTGTGAGCCATATCAAGTTTGCCGCAAACCAGCAAGCTTGTCACGATGAAGCTATTGGAAGAGACAGCCTGGGAATGTGACTTCCTGAAAAGACGGAAGCATATGAGTCAGTCAGAATTGGGAGTTTCTCTCAAAGGGGCAGGGTATAGGATTTTTATACTTGGGAAAATACAACATTTGATCTATATGAAGAGCTACCAAGATTGAAGAGTTCTCATGGGGTTGTCAAGCGGGTAACTGTTTCCAGAATGGAGGAGAAAGTAGGAAAAAAAAATTCCCCTCTGCTTTTTTTTTTTTTTTTTTTTTTTTTTTAGAGTCAAGGCATAGGTCAGTGCTGTGGCATACTTTTTAGTCTAAATCTTCAGAGACCCCCATGTCAGAGATAAGGAAAAACCCACAATCCTCTCAAGTGCAGTCTTCCTTTGTTTAGAAATTAAAAAATGAGTGAGCCTCATAAATCAAGGTTGGAGGAAGGAACAGCCCCCCTATGTAAGTGAAGGAGGAGTTTATATCCAAAAATGTTTGTAAACTTGAGCCCACGGTAAACTATAAGTTGCCTATGATTCATCAAGTTTCTTTGCGGCTCAGATTCCCTGAAGTGTTGCACATCGTGGTTGGTGGCACAGTGTGATCTGACTTGTCATAGAGTATGAGGGACAGTAGTGCAGCAGAACTAAGTGGGGCAAGTGAGTGACTCCTCGAAGGACCACCCTTCATGATTTCTTCCTGGTTTGAATGTGTGGTAAAAGTAGGCAGCCCCAGGAAACCATCTTCTCCAAGCCTGCCTCCCTGGCATCTTCGGTGCCTTACTGTGGGCTGTCTCTGTCCCCCCAGCACAATGGGACACCCACATCCCTCCCCGCGGTGGAGAGTCAGAGTTCATCAGCCTCCATTCAGACCATACTGAGCTATTCTTTTCGAGTTCTGTTGCTGGATGCTTGCTGACTCAAAATGCCACGTGTCTTGCCAGCATTAGTAACTTGCAAGTGAAAAGTTGCTCCAATTGTCACAACTTGGACAAATAGCTATGAAGTCTGTGTCCAACGTTACATGTAAATTTGTGTAAATCTGTGTCAAATATACATGCATACACGCATGTATTTACACACACACACACACACACACACACATTCACACACACGCACAATGCCACGAGCAGCTTATCTGAAATTGATTTCCCTAAGGGATAATAAAAATTGAAAGCTTCATAGAAATAAGATGACATGAGTGACAAGTGTTGCCAAAAGCATTAAAATGAATGAGCTGGCTCTGCTCTTGGCCCAGGGCCACCCCGCCTCGGCTGCAGCACTATCACAGACCTGCTGGTTGGTTAATCAGCAGCCTCCAAGGACAGCTGCTATTTGGTCGATGAACGCGTCTCTGTTTGGCACGTGTCCGCGCGTTGTTGAATATCCGAAGTCTGTCGTTTAGCAAAGCAGATGCGAAGGATTCTGCGCCTATGACTTGACTGAAGGCATAGCTGACTAGACATAATTTTTCCTGGAGACTTTTTACACTGTTCCTAGTATTTAATTCATCATGTTCCCATTTGCATAATGTACTCCCCCCCCAAAGGAGTATTTAAAATACTTTGTATGTTCGAAGTAGCACACCACTTTGGAAAATAACTTGCCTCTTGGTACAAATTGAATCATCCACTTGCCATGCTAGCGCAGCCCTTCCCCTTTATGTGTTTGTTTAAGAGCGATGGAAGCATATGTCCATACAAAGACTTATACAAGTATGTTCATCACAGCTTTGTTTGTGATAGCAAACATCTAACAGCAACCCAGATACCCATCAACACATGAATGGAGAAGCACATTTTGGTACGCACACTCAAAGGAATACTACTTGGTAATAAAAAGAGGTGAACATTAGACGTGATGGCACAACATGGATGAGTCAGAACATAATCATGAGGGATTATGCATAAAGGGGGTCAGACCTATTCTATGCAATTCTGGAAAGGAAATGTGTTCTACAGTTGTGGAAAGTGGATGAGTGGTCAAGGATATAAAGAAACGGTTTCCTTGACTTCAGTGTGGTGCTAAACTCACAGGTTTACGCATGTGGCATAACTCACCAGGTGTACACAGTTCAACTGGCTCTGCTTACTGCATTTTGGTTATTGGTTTAAAGAGCAATCCTCCTGCCTCAGCCTCCCAAGGGCTGGGACTACAGGAACATACCTCCATGTCTGGCAGTGCATAATGGAAACATATGTGTTAATTTTGCACTGGTTACATATGTATTTTTGTCCACTGTCTTTGCCTCTTCTTTTCACCTCCTCTCCCAAGGTGCTGGTGGACTAAAACACCATTATGAAACTAGAAGTTTGAGATACATTGCTAGAGATTTGAACTTCTGGTAAAATTTTATCTCCTGACTTCAGATGGGAATTTTTTTTTTTTTTTTCTTTTTAAGACAGTATCTCACTATGCAGTTGAGGCTGGACTTGAGCTCACTTCTCGAACTTGCACCGATCCTCCTGCCTCAGCCTCCAAAGCGCTGGGATTAGGCATGCGTGACCACGCCCAGATTTTCAGATAGGAATTTGACACTAACCAAAGGGTAAATAAGCCCCTTGTGCATTCATTTATGGAGGAGAAAGCAGCACCGACTCATCCTCTTTCATCTGGAAGAAAGCACTCATCGTGCATGCTTAGCTGCCCCCCAAAAGTTCTCCTGTGGTCTTCAGCCTTTTCCCTTTCATTTTCCAGCAAGGCATAAGACTTGGAAATCTGAGTTTCTAATAAGCACAGCAAGGTAACTAGATATACAATACATAATGGATTCAGTCTTGTTCCAGTGCAATGCCACTACCTAGAAAACATAATTCTAAATTTCATCCACAATAGGAATAAAAATTATAAAGATTCTAGAAATAAATTTCACTTTATATTAGGTAACTATAAACAAAGTCAAAATAGTGTTGAAGATTATAGAATAAAGCCCAATAATGGGGCATTTGCAATGTCTATAGAGAAAAATATTCTTTATAAAGTTAGGTCTTCCAAACTGTCCATAAAAGCAATATTCTAATTTCTTTTTAAAGGGGCCGGGGAGATAGCTCAGTAGAATAACTGCTTGCCTGGCATATACAAAGACCTGAGTTTAATTCCCGGTTCTGCACAATGAATGAATGATGAATGAATGAATGAATGAGCCAATTTCTTTAAAAAGGAACTACAGTGTAATAACTAGTTCATGTTAAAATAATTTGTGATATATATGAAAGGTCCAAGGGTTGGGATGCCCTAACAATCCTAGGAATAATAAAAGGACTTAAAACTGCAACTGTTCAAGTTATGGAGAAGTGCAAATGAGATTTCGGTGCAATCATAGACAAACTAAGGAACAGAATAGAGAATCAAACCTAGATCCTAGCATACCTAAGAACTTACTCAAAATTGTGACATTAAAGAATCAGGTGGAAAAGCATAAACCATTCAGGGAGCTGGAACAAGCAGAAACATAGATTCCAGCTTCAAAAAAGTTGCAAAAGAAAAAAATCCCACAAGGACTCAGACTGAAATGGTAAAAGCAAAGCTTTGGGAACAAAATATCAGAAACTATCTCATGCTACTGGGAAAGGTGGAGATTTCTTGTGAGAGACACAAAGAAAAGTGTGAAACAAAAAATAAGAAAAATTGTGATTATGTTAGAGCCCCATGCACCAGATTAATGCAAGGGACACAAGGACAGAAGAGGAGCCAGGGAGATAGCTCAGTGGTCTAAGTGCCTGCCTGGCTAGTGCAAGAACCTGGGTTCGATCCCCAGCACCACATGCCATTGTGGTTGTGCACCAAAACTGGACCTGTTGCTGTGTGCCTATAATCTCAGCACTGAGGAGGCAGAAACAGGAGGATCACTATGAATCTAAGCTGCATAGCAAGACCCTGTACCAAACACATAAACTTTTTTTAAAAATGAGAAAAGATTCTTGCATGCATATGAAAAATGTTTATCTCTAAGTTATACCAAAAAGCTATCACATTACTAAGGAAAAACTCAAAAGCTGCTGGCTATGATTGCAAGCAATACAAAGAAGAATGCTGGAGGATTCCTGCATCTGTAAAAAGCTGTTCATTCTTGCAAGTCTTGGAGACAGTCATGCCAGGAAAAACTAAGGAGCTGCAGCCCTGCTGAGCACTGCAGAGGAAGAAGGAAAAACAAGAAACTCGATTCCCTGGTAGCCAGCGTGTGATACAATAATGTTTTGACTTTTGAGTATCTGAGGCCATGAAGGTACAACACTGACAATCAGGAAATATGGGTGGTAAATACATTTTCATCATATTTAGATTTTTAAGGATTCTTTTTTTTTTTTTAACCTGTTCTTTTGATATAGTTTCATACATACAGAAATCACAAAACTGGGGTGGGGTACAGCCTAGTGATAGAACACTTGCTTAGCTACACAAAATCTTGGATTCCATTCCCAATAATATTTTAAAAATGAGTATTTTTTAAATGCACAGAAACGGCATAAAAATTTCCGAGTACACTTCATCTGTATTTCACAAACATTAAAACCTTCCATAATCATGGTTGAGACTCAAAATCAGGAATTTATCAGTGATACACCGCTGCTGTCTAATAGACCTCACTTATGTATTCTGATTGAGGGGGCTTTGAACTCACTATTTGGCCCAGGCTGGCATGAAATTCACAGTGATCCTCCCACCTCAGCCTCCTGAGTGTTAGCATTATAGGCATGGCCCAAAACTCCTGGCTTTTTAACAGACTTTTTAAAAAATATATACTGAATTTTTAAATAAAAATTAAAATTATGTCCTAAATTTATGCCATTTTTAAATGCTTAGTAAGAGTTAATGCATCGGATGACTCAGGCAGGTTGTTATCAGCAAGTACAGAGGATATTCCCAGGCAAGAAAGCTCCCTAAGAAGGCATAATACAAAAGCCATAGAAAATAGTTCTCCTGCCCCTCGGGATACCAAGAACAGATGAGGTTCATGTCATTGATAAAAATGTTTATGACTCTCTCTCAAGTAAATGTTTGATTTATAAGAAAACAACAACAAGGTATTAAATGAGAGTAACAGACTAGGGAAAATGTCATAGGATTGACCAGCTACAATTTTGTATACTTAAATTTCTAAATTTCTGTGTAAAAATGTGTAACTGCTTTTATCACATTCTATAGAGATGTATTAGAATATCAATGATTGATTCCAAGTTAAGTCTAAGACATTTAATATTGAGAAAGACAGTGATGTTAAGCTCCAGTACCTATGTTATAGAGTAATAGTATCATGGAACTTCTTTTCTGGAGGGTTAAGAATATAAGTTTACAGACCACAAATTAGGGAAAAAGAAGGGCTACAAGCATAGCCAACATTTTCACCCTAGCTCTTCAAGGTTAGTGAGGACTCAGGACATAAAAGAACCTGTGCTGCAACATCCTATAACTTAGTGGCTTCCCAAACTTTCTTTTCAAGGACATTATGGGGCCACAGAGGAAAGGGATTGAGGATGTATACTGTGCCTAAGGAGAATCACCTAGAGAGAAAGCATTCTCTCAGGCTTTCACAGAGAGTATACTGCTCAAGCAATGGCCATGACTCATCCAGAGGGCTGACACTCACAAAAGTTCTACAAAGCACTATACATAGTTTTAAAGTCAATCCTGAGGGGATCTAACTGACCCTAGGAGATACAAAAGTTATATATGTTTTATACAGGTCTTGCTTTAACTTGGCCTTAACCACCCAGCAGAAAAGTTTAACAACAAGGCATAAAACACAAAGCTAGATTAGTATGCTGAGCTGTAAAAGGCTTAAATCAACAGCTTCCAACATTACCAGTTCTGCCCATAATCCGTTGCAATTATGGAATACTGGACTATGAATACAGCTCTTAGTTCAATGAGAAGAAATTTTTTGTACCAACAGTGCTTAGAAAAATTATCATTTCTACATCCTGTGCTCTCTGTAACTACTACGAGGACAACAATGTGCATTGTATCAATTATTGGGAATATACTACTAATGTATTTTGAAACTATCACATTATTATTTCTTATTAAAATTAATTTTAAAAATTATATAGAAAAAAAGAAAATTTTATTGTATACATCTTCATATTTCTAAATGTACTAAGTAGGAAATTTTATCAGGAAACTGAACTTTTAAAACAGATCTTATCTTTTTTATTGGTCATTCATTTGTTCTTAGAATACCAATGAGGCTTTAAATCTTTTTTTTTTTTTTTTTTTTTTTTGTCTTTTTGAGACAGGGTCTCACTATGCAGTGCAGGCTGGCCTTGAGCTCACTTTTGTAGCCCAGGCTGGTCTCGAACTCGCACTGATCCTCCTGCCTCGGCCTCCCGAGTGCTGGGATTACAGGCGTGTGTCACCACGCCCGGCTTTAAATCTTAAAATAAAGAAATGTTTACTTTTTGAATCTTAAGGAACACCTGAGCAAATAGTGTGTTTCAAAAAAGAAAAGGAAAACCATTGAATTCATCCATTCTCTTCCTTTCTCTCAATGAACTCTGGCTACTCCCTACTCCCTCATTCTCACCCACTTCTAGGCAGGCTTCACCGGTGACCCAGCATTTCCTGGGTGCCTGATTGCCTAGGTGTGTAATTAAGAAAGCAACTGAAATTCAGAGTCTTCCTTCTTTTTAGACTTTAAGTCTCGATCAAAGAACTTCTTGTCCCAAATGGTTCAAGTGCATTAAAAACTTAGAGGATTAAGGGCTTTCTCAAGCATGCCTCTAGGCCCCAACCAGCAAGAGCACACCTCAGGGAAACTGGAAGGCAGGGACAGAAGCAAGGCAACTAGAGCAAGAGGTCCGGGGGTGACAGTGGCTGCTTGCCACCTGCCTGCTCAGCCACACCTAGGGGACCACCTTCATATTGGTGATTCCTGCCTACTAGCCTGGCTCTAGAAAGAGAGCTTATTGGATCTCTCTTTCTCTCTCTGTCTCTGTCTCTGTTTTCTCTGTGTCTGTTTTCTCTTCTGTGTCTCTCTTCTCTTTCTGTCTCTGTCTTCTCTCTCTCTGTCTTTCTCTTCTCTGTGTCTCTCTCCTCTGTCTTTGTCTCTGTCTTCTCTCTGTATCTTTCTCCTCTCTGTGTGTGTCTCTGTGTCTCTCTGTGTCTCTCTGTCCCTGTCTCTGTTTCTCTTTCTCTCTCTCTCTCTCTCTCTCTCTCTCTCTCTCTCTCTCTCTCACACACACACACGCACACACACACCTCACCTTCATGAACCCAGTGTCAGAATGTAAATGGTACTCCCACGAGGACTAAAGCAGTGTTTTAAGAATTTTCCAGTTCCTAAGAATCATGTAAATTGTGTACAAAAGCCATACCTTGGATTTTACTTCAGAAACATGGAAGGAAAAGTCTCAGGGAAGGAACCTCTAAATCTTACAGTTAAGAAGCAACTTAGTGGGGCCCCAGAAGCAAGCAAGTTTGGGAAAGAGGAAGAAAACCATACCACAGCAAGTCTGCTGGCTCCTGCTCTGCACAGATAAGGCACCCAGAGCCCACGGAGCTCATGTTTAAGCCAGTGTTGCAATATTGGCAGGAGAGGTCAGGGAATAGACCTGCCCAAGGTACTAAAATATTGCAATGTGGAGGGAGGGGCGAAAGCCACAACTACCCCCATTCATCAAGGTGGCCTGTTCCATGTTCATGGCTTCTGCGCTCCTCCAGAGCCTCCAGCTACTCACCCTACCAAAGCCCTTGGGAGTGGAGAAGGAAGGAGAGGTAGCCAGCTACGCTCCCTGTCTGAAGTCCTAAGTGCTCTGCGCACCATCATGGGAAAGTTGGTGGCACCATGAATGGATGCTTCGTGTAATGAATGAGGCCAGTTATATGCCCCTAGGGACTGCAAGCTTAGAAAATCGTTCACATCCTAGGCCCTCATTTTCAGGGAAAAACAACAAAGATGAGGGGGTAAAAGAACCGCAGAAGGGCTGAGAGGCTGTTAATTTATCAATCTGCAACTCTGGGGCCTGGCCAAACTAGCTGTCAAATTAATGCACCCAAATTAACATGCTTTATCTCATAATGATTCATAAGAAAGCTCTTTGGGGAGTTTAACTTATCAAAATTCATGGAGACAAGAAGAAGAGGGCCCAGTCAGGCATTTCACCCTGCTTTGGAAAAAGTCAATGCATCAAAGTATATTTCACATGGTAATTAATATTATAGAAATGTTTTTAGAAATGTAGGAAATTTTGGAAAAGGGTGGAGAAAATCTAATTATTGTCATCACAGCACAGACGTTAGGCTGGTCTTGATGTTGAATGTCGCCCCTGGTTCAGAGAACAGACCAATTTCTTAAGAGAGTGACTAAGATTATGCCCAGTTACATAAGGGCACCAGTTCTGGGAGGTGCTGGATGACTTCCCCGGCAGACCAGTAAATACAGTCTACACATTCAACCATTGTTCTCGCCATCAGTTCTTCTTGTTTTATTTCTAAATTTCTCACACTTGAGTCCTGCTTCCATGAGATGCTTCTGCATCTTTGTTTATACTGACAATTTATCCTGTCACTCAGCATCTGTGACAGTCTTTGGGCTCTTTTCTCAAACAGTATAATGTTGCTATTTAAATCCTTCTTTGTTGCTACATTTTACCACTGTCGCTAGGTCCCAAGCTACCTGGGAGCTGAGATGCTGTCCTATCAGTTCGTCATCTTCTTCCCTGGTCTCTCTGCAGTAGTACGTGCCCATTGGACAATCTCCGAGTAAATGCTACATCAGCAAAGATCAAAGCACTTCAGTAATTTGTAGCTTAAAGATTGAAAAACAAATTACCAGTGAAGACTTTGGTTAAGCTAGCTAATTTATTCCAGTTTAAAATCTGCTATTCTCAGAATTTTTTCAAACAGAAGTTTGTAACTCAATATTACTTTGTTATTAAGAGAAACAAATGAAAATCCCTACTGGTTTCAGGGCCCACATATAATGGACTATGTATTTTACAAACTCTTTCTTTGTTGATCTCTGCTTAATCGACCTTGTCTAAGCAGCAGTTAATAGCTATGTCTACTTTCTCTAAGAAGCAGCAGTAGTTTGAAAAATGAAGATTGATTGAGTGGCACTATCTCCAGATATACCTATTTATCATCACTAATTACATTATGACTGTAACTCTTCCAGTGTAATTTATAGGAATGGAATTCATTATTCATGAAAAACAATGACAGATGTCAAAGATGGCAGTCTTGCTAATCAGCCCTTACTTTTTCCAACCTGCCTGTTGCTCAATTCCTGCCGTACCTCCTCCATCTTACTAAGTATTGTTCACAGCAAGTCTACAGAGCGAAATCTAGAGGACTCATTCACAGAACTAGTCTAGCAATCCTTTCTATTTAGCTCTTTCAAATTTCAAACAGAAGATCAAAAGTAAGTTTACTTGCTTGAATTCAGTTAAAAGAATTTCTTCAGAGGTATTATTAGGGAATTGGATAGAATTTCTCTATTTGTTTGCCTAACCCAGCAATGGTAAACCTCTTAGGGCTTTCAGCAGTAACAAAGAGCTGATCATAGCATGTGTGTACGCTACACCACCACTGGCCTAAGCAGACAATTAAAATACAGTAAGCTGTCCCTGTGAAGGACATTATTTAATCATCCTTAAAGGCATTGCTTCTGTGTCTTTTATATTATTAAAAAATGTGTCTTTATTGGAATGTTTTAGTGTGGATGGCTTTTCAATAAGTTAACCTGTTCTGCTGCTGCCTATACCCCTACTTTGGTGAAATCTGCTTTCATTGAGGTTCTCAAAAGCAATAGCTTCACATATGCCCAGAGTGGTAACATTAAATGTAGCCAGTCAATTTAACTTATTAAATTGATATATTCAAAAATGCCATAAGTTTGATCCACTAAACAGTGAGCATATGCATGATCTTTTTCAGGTAATCCTGACTTCTCTTTTTCCCCCTTTGGTAGCCAGGATCAGCTCAGGAACTTGCGCTTGCCCGGTAGGCACTTATGCCACAGAGCTATCTCCCCGGTGTAACCCTAACTTTAATATTGGAATGATTTTAATGACTGAACAGAGGAAATCTGTGTTCACCACGAGAACAGTACAATTGCAATTATATTTCTGTGATGTGGACAGACATCATGCCTTTAAAAAGAATCAAGAATGTCAGGGAGAAAATCATGCAAGAACAGTTAATCCCAGAAAAAATACCTCTCCAGGAACACTGCTGGGTCAGTGCATCCTTAATTATCCAATGCCAACTGTCAGTCTCATTGCAAATAATAGATTAGTCTTGCATGTTGAAAGTTTCTACATGTTTTTATAGTTCAGGCTGTTCTCAGTTTTGCAGGATTTCAATTGTAAGAGTAAGAGCTGAAGGAAGAATTCTATTAAAACTACTCCTAATGAACAAGAAAAGGTCCCCTTTTCCTTTATGTGTCCCTGGAAAGAGATATGGGTAATGAAAAGCTCTGAGATTTAGCTCAGTTAAGCTCTGTGAGTGGAAGCTCAACAAGTGAATTTTATCAGGAGCATGAAGATCTTCACCAAATTATTTAAGTGGCCTTACGAAATACATAGAACAACTAGTGAAGAAAAAAGAAAACAAGTCCTACTTGGTTCAACAAAATTCATGATTATGGACTGTGTTAAAGCTTGTTAAAGCTTTCCTGGCTCAGAGATATTGCTTGGATTATCTCTATGATGTTTTCATATAGTTGAATATATTTAAATGTGGAATAGCTTTATTTTCTTATAAAATCAGATCTACAAATACTGAGCCAAAATCTGCTCCTTATGAAGGAACTGGAGCTCTACGTTGCCATTAGGCCATACCACTCCCTGCCCAATTCTTTTTCATTCACTGGAACTAGTTGCTTGGTTCCTAGGGTTCAAAGGTCAGTTTGTAGTCTGTGGGCTTAGTATAAGGGGCAGCTAGTCAGTGAAGCAAAAGTTCAAGGAGTGATTTGGACTCTTAATCATGCTGTTAAACTCTGCAAAGTTGCTTTCCAAACAGTTGTGCAGATAGGGACCACTTAAATAATTTGGTGAGGATCTTTATGTTCCTAATAAAATTCACTTGTTGAGCTTACAACTTGATTTAACCCATCAATTTGCAATCCCTTCCTTAAACTCTTATTTAGGCTAGTTGATCTGAAAGTTATTAACTTTCTCATAAAAGTAGAGGAGATGAGATATAATCCATCTTCTCCTGAAAAAACATCTTTGCTACCTCCGATCCTTCCTACCCCGTGGGGCATATTATGAGTTGAATAGTGGTCCCCCAGAAGATATCTACATTGTCTTCCCTGCCCCCTGTGAGTGTGATCTCATTTTGCAAAGGGCTTTTGCAGAAGTAATTAAGTCAGGGAAACTGGGATGAGATTATCTTGGATTCCCAGAATGGCCCTACACCCAATGATAAGTAATCTTGCAAAAGACACACACAAGAGAGACAGGAAGAAGGGAAGAAGACCATGTGAAGGTGGAGCAGATTGTGCACAGAAGCTGGGGTGGGCATAGCACATCTAGATGCACCAGAAGCTGGTCAAGCCAAAGCACAGCAAGTCCCTCAGGCCTGAGGGACAACACTATCACTTTGTGCTTTGGGCCCCAGAACTGTGGGAATAAATTTTTATTGTTTTTGAAACAACCAAGTTTTAGCTGAGTTTTTAGGGCAATCCTGAGAAACTAACACAGTTCAGTACGATAGTCTTTGTTAGCAGGACCTCTGTGAGGACAGTAGATCCCCACCATCTGGCATGTGGATATTCTTCTGAGAATCGCTACTTTATCAAGAATGTGTGCCAGAAACTAAGAAGCAACTTCTCCACTTACATCTGAATGACGCCAAATCTAAAAACTGTTCATAGAACTCATAGAAAAAGTTAAATTTCAGAGAAAACATTCAGCACACACGGATACAGCACACACCACAGAGAGAGAGAGAGAGAGAGAGAGAGAGAGAGAGAGAGAGAGACAAGAATGCCAGAATGCTCATTCATTGTCTGCACCTCATAAAGCAGTACAGAGAGAAGCAGATCCACATGTTAATTCTGACTGATGATAATTATTCTTCATTCCTTTCTTCTAGGTCATGAATGAGGGCTGTAACCAATACATTTGTCCTGGATTTTAAGGCTACTGAGGCAATTGCCATTTTTTTCAATTCTAGATCCTTAACTAAGTGTGATTTAAAAAAAACAAAACCCACACAGCAAATTACACAAGCGGAAAAAAATCAAGGCCCATTAGAGGCCACGGAGCATTCAGATTATTCTACCTGTTTATCTCTTTATTAAGTAATCATTTTGAAGCACTTGCTCTATTGCCAATAAGAGTTCCCCTAGATCAGTGGTTCTCAGCCTTCCTAATGCCGTGACCCTGCAATACAGTTCCTCATGTTGCAGTCACCCCAAACCAAAAAATAATTTTGGCGGCTACTTCAAATTACTAATTCCAATAAATAACATTTCGCCATGGCATAGCACGGGTTTAAATATGTATTTTCTGATGGCTTTAGGTGACTACTGTGTTTTGGTCATTTGACCCCTGCTGGGGTCGCGACCCACAGGTTAAGAACCACTGCTAAATCTCACTGATCGGATGTATTTTATGTTTTCCTAAGATTTTCTTTATACCGAGAAGTAAAATGCATACAGCTACCAGGCAAGAAGTATGTGGATGATGTCTCTGAAGTCCATTTCTTCCTATATGTTTGATTTATGGTGCGTGGGAGAAGCCACCTCTTCTTTAGTGCCTTCAGCCCTAACATTTTGAAGGCTTTGTCTATTCGTTCACTCACCACATGTGCACTTCTCTTTCTCAGTCAGTGCATCAAGAGTACAAACAGGTCCACGCCCATCTCTTAAAGACCTTATCACTAATGGGGGAGATGGGCATAAAACAGAAAAAGCGTAGAGCAAAGCATTGTGAGTTAGACCCGTGACATCCACACTATGCTGTGGGAGCAGAGAAGAGTTTCAAATTGATCTGGGGAGAGCATCACAGAGGAGATGACTCTAGAGAGCAAGGTCCTTGGCATCAGGAAGTGTGTGGCTGCTGCATGTGCTTCAGCAGAAGGAACAGATGTGCAAAGATGTAGAGACACAGAGGAAGGGGGCACGTTTAACCCCCACTACCCCATTCCCGATCTGGAGAACACCTTCACTCAGCTCTGCCTGCATGTCCACATTAATCTCATCATGCCTTGGGTCTGTACACGTTGCCACTGGACCAAGCTACAGAATGTGAAAGTGAGGTGGTACAGCTCGGTGACCGGAACTCCATGGATTCATTCTCTAGGATAAAGGCTCAGTTCACTCTGACTCTGCTGTTATGGTCTGTATCTAGCTGTCCCCCCAAAGTCTCATGCTCTCATGGGGAAGACTTCTAGAATTTGTGATTAACTCATGATTCACTGGGATTATGGGTGTGAGTGCTGCTGGCATTATGAGTACAAATCCTGCTGGGATTATGAATGTAGGTACTACACCCACCCTGGAGCAGATAGCCTGAATTCAACTTAAAGAAGATAGACTTGCTCTTGGTGGCCACTGTTGCTGTTGCTCCTCCCATTGGCTCTCTGATCTTTGTCACCACCATGAACTGTTGCCCTCTGCCATGTGCCAGTCTTCCTTGCACCCAGCTGAGTAAGGACTGAAACTTCAAGTAACTGTGAGATAAATAAATCTTTCCTCCCTTCATTTTGAGCGTCAGGTATTTGTCCTGTAAGAGAAGAGTAACTGAGATACCTATCAACACTCACAGGCTTGTAATTTTTTGTGAGGGCTGACATCAAAAAAAGTCCCACTGGCTGGGTAGTTGACACAGTAGAAATTTATTGTGTCTTGAAGTCACAAATCAGGATGTCAGCAGGGTTGGCTTCTTCTTAGGGTGGGAAGAAGAAGATCTGTACCAGGCCCTCTTCTTCACACAATTTCTTACAAGGACACAAATCATGTTGGATTAGGGCCCATTCTAATGGCCTCATTTTATCTCTGTTACAAGTACAGATGCTGAGGCCAGACTCCAGGGTTGGAGACACATGACGCCCCGTAATAAGACTCCTCTATCATTGCCCTCACTGCCCCAAATGTTTTTTGCCATTGCACAGCATTGTAAGTGCATCCCAGAACACACCAGGTAATCCATCTTTGAATTCCAGATCTTCCATTCAATTGCTGAGGATCTTTGACGTCTGCCCTCTAATCTCAGTTTCCTCTCTGCTACAGTGGCACTTATGTAACCTACCAAATGTCATAAATATCAAACTTACTAGGCATAACTATGCATAACTATTGCTTGGTATTGGTAAAACTGCTCAAGTGTTTGCAGTTCAATTATACATTAACACCTGACAAACTTCATCAGGGGAAGATCGATGATCATACATCACTTCTGCAAAGCTCCCTCTGACCTCACATTTGGGTTATGTTCCCATGGGGCCATTGTATCAATTATAGGTAGATTTTTGGTTGCCTCCCTGACTTAGCTGAGATAAAAAGAACTCAGTTGCTACAGTCAGACAGCCTGAGTCTTCACCCTAGCACCAGTAAGTACTGGCTGTGGTTTTTGTTTTCCATCTAAGCTTTATAATCCTTGATTTCCTTGTCTATAAAATGGATGTTACAGTAATACCTTTCTGAGACACTGTCAAGAATAAATATACTAGACATCTATTGAAGATTAAGAATCAATGATCATTAGTTATAACTACTTTATAAATTTGTTATTTATTGAAATGCACCTAGAAGTCCTACAAGTGGTCTTCTAAAAATGAGTCTAGCCATCCTTCGAGTGTACGCAATGATGTTTAGCTGGAGTGTGATGGAAAGTATTTAAATGGAATCAAAAGAGAATGAAGCCAAATCAGTAAAGACTGGAAGCAGCTCAAGGAAAGAAAAATGATGAGGGCCTAGACCAAGACAATGGAAGCAAGGACATAGTAAGAAGACAGAACTACAATAAAACTTGCAAGATTAAACCTACTGATTAGGAGAGTAAAATTCGAGATTTAATGGACAGTTGAATTCTTGTCAAAGTTTGACCTGGAAAATCAAGGAGACATATCTAAAGTTCACTGCCATGATAGTGAACATATAAATAGCACATTTAAAAATTAAACTGAATTTCCTTCGTAAGGGTTCTATATCTAATTGGCTTTTTAAGAGACATATAAAATCCACTCTGTAATCATTAGGCATCAAGGAAAATGTGAACGAAGTTGCTTACAATAAGAACAGCAGAGAGGTGAACAGGAGGAACAGAAACACAAAGTTTGTGTTAATAGTGAACAATGTTCTAGAGAAAATAATCTAGAAATATAATTCCATTGTTTAAAAAATAAAAAAAGTTGAAAAAAAAAAAAGTTGAGTGGGGAATCTACCAGCAGATTCGGGGATCTTCCACAGCCTAGAGCAGTGACAGGGAACCTATGGCACATGTGCTGCAGCAAGCTGTTTGTACCGCTGAACGTTCTATAAGGTTCACCATCACTGGCCTAGGACCCTCGTCTGCCCCCTTGGTGACAGTACTCTCCCAGGATACATCTCCCCAGTGCTATTTCTCATGACTGTCAGAAGCTGAAAAAGGTTGTGATCATTCCAATATTGCTCTTCTTTCCTTTCACTGCCTTTTTTAAGGTACTGGTATAAATTAGATAATAGAAGATAGATAGATAGATAGATAGATAGATGATGGAAGATAGATTGACAGATAGATGATAGAAGATAGATAGATGATAGATAGATATTAGATAGATAGATCATAGATAGATGATAGGTAGATAGATAGATAGATCATAGATAGGTGATAGATAGATAGATAGATAGACAGATAGATAATTTAGATAGATAGATTCAGAAATCATGTCTAACAATGCATAAAATAAAATGTATTAACTTCCCACACCCAAGATATCTAACGTAAACACTTTGCTATACAGTCTTTGAGTGCCTCATGGAAAAAGATCTACTCAGTGGACTAAAGCACCTGCTTAGGCAGGCTCAGTGACCAGGATTCAATCCCCAGTAAGCCATGCAGGCCCTGCCCCCAGGGCACACTGAGACAGTGATTGAGACTAGGCATGGTGGCTTGTACCTATAATCCCAGCGCTTGGGAGGCTGAAAACAGGAGGGTCACTACGAGCCCAAGCTGTGTAGTGAGGCCCTTTAGACCCTGTACTAAACACAGAAAAAAAAAAAAAAAGAAAGAAAAAGATCTAGATAAAATATAGATAATGGACTATAGATGTAGTCACGTTTATGAATACAGATCAGCCACATTTGTAGATATATGTATCTGTCCATTGGCTAGACAACCACATACAGAAGGCCCTTTATTGAGTGGAACGACACAACTTTGATTCATGGTCTGTCTTATGCATTCAAATTAAGCCCTATCTTATTTAATCCCAAATCCCTCACTCCTAGTTATTAAAATTCCACTCAGTGGCTCCCAGCCAGTCCACATCCAGCTCCACTCTCCTCAGCATAGCCTCTCTTGTAAGCCTGATTGCTCTGTGGGTAACCCAGACCAGGAAGTCCTCAGAGTTTCCTACCACAAAGAACTGGCTGCTCCTGTCAAGTCTGAGCTGAAAGGAACAAGGCCTGCTCATTTCAAGCCAGTACACACAGCAACTCTGGTTTCCTCTCACCCCATCAGGCCCAGGCACAACCCTTGAACGTTTCCCAAATTTCTTTCCAAAACAAGACTGGGTAGAACCTTAGATTTAACAATAAAAATAGTAATAGGAGACTATAGATTAATACCCACAGCTATCTATACATAGATAACCCTTACCATTATCTGTATAGCTAAAGGCTTGAACATCTCTGGGGTAAATTTTGCCATTATTCCTAGTTTATTAATGAGAAATTCAAGGCTTAAGGAAATAAGTTCAATTCATGAGGGAGTAGGGGAAAGAGATCTATCTATGTATCTCTGCAGATTGGATTGAATAGCTGTGCTGTCAGTTTCTGCTGGTTTGTGGAGAGGAACAGTGGATGCTTAATTTTTCCCTTTTTCCCCCTCTTTCTCTCGTTAGGTTTTTATATCTTTTTTCTTTTTTGTCTTTATTTTTCCAATTTTGTACACATGTGCCTGGTAGTCTTAACAACTGGGTCAAGGACAACACTGTCGAATTCATATCGTTTTGCTTAGTGAACTTTTGTATCTATTTTTTATTACTATTTGTATTCTCTTTAAAAATAAATAATAATATGAATTTGACCATATTTATTCTGTTGTACAGTCTTTTTTTTTGTACAGTCTTTCTTTAACTTATTTACATTGCCAACTATATGCATGCAAAATTAGAAAAAGAAAAAAAAAGTTGTAGGAATTTTGAAGAACAGAGGGATGGGAAATAATGAAATAAAAATTAAGCATGAACAGCTCCTTTTGATGGGCCGGCAGAGGACCACAGTGTAACTGTCTAAGCCATTGTGCATATATATCTTTTTTTTGTTTGTTTGTTTAAATTCTATTTTACAGAGAAAAAACAGCAGAAACAAAGATATAAAAAAACAGTAACAAGTAAGAGTACACGTAGCACAGAATTTCAAAACAAAAAAGTTTAACAATGGTTGCATTACATATTTTCATCACCAAATCAGTATAGATCAACAGACATAGGTATGTAAGACTGATCAAACAATTAAACATTAACACTTTCAATAAACATTAATTTTTTAACTCTTCCAAATGCATTTTGTATTTAAGTCACTCTTCTTAAAAAAAATTATAGAGGTTGAGAATGCAGAAAACACAAGGTCATGAGATTGATTCCTGGTACTGCCCAAAATTTATTTATTTGTTTGTTTGTTTGTTTGTTTATTCTTTTGAGTCCTTACACTAGGGAGACTATATTATATTTACATATGTAGGTCTGGTTTATTTCACTTATGAGTATACATTCAAGATACATCCATTTATATATGAAGTCTTCTAGTTTATCATTCCTTAGAGGTGAGTAATATTCCATTTTATGAAAATGCCACATCTTTTGCAACCATTCTTCAGATGTTGGGCATTTTGGTTGTTTCCAGGATTTGGCCATCACAAATTGTGCTGCTATGAACATAGGTGCACAAATACCACTATGATATGATGTTTTCAGTTCTCCTGGGAAAATTCCCAGTAAGGGGATAGCTGGATTGAATGGAATTTCCAGCTTGCATGTATATCTTAATTGATTTTCAAGTCTAAATTTTTCTCAATCCCACCCTATTTAGTAAGTACTCTCACTTTCAGATAATTAAAACATAAAAAGAAACCAAAATAAATGTTTAACTTGTTATTCTTTCAGTACCAGCTCACTGTGAGGCCAAGAATTTTCAAAAGGTCTAGGTACTCTCCCATTAGACAGGCTCACTTTTGAATGGTGATAGTAAGGGTCTTTCTAGTTAAGCATACTATTTTTTTCCAGTCTTGGGAGAACCAAAGAGGTAGAGTCTTAAGTGTAATAGTTTATGGCAGCCTTCATTTTAGATGATGGGTGAGATTTTTATATTATCACCCTTCCCAATTTTTTTTTTTATCAGAGCAGAAGCTTCTCTTACTTCCTTCATCAAACTGTTTTAAAAACTTATTTATTTATCTTTTTTTTGGTACTGGGAATCAAACTCATGACCTCACACTTGCCAGGAAGATGTTATGCCACTGAGCTATATGCCCAGCTCCTCTGAACTATTTTTCAAAGAGGAGAGAAAATAAGGAATGTTTATTAGCTTATTCCCCATTCACACTCAATAAGAAAAGAATATGTATTTATTGGTTCAAATGTTTTATCTAATAGTAGGAGAAATTTAATAAATCACAATATCTTTTAAAAAATAAAAATGAAATAAAGCTCCATTCAAACATGAGATAACCAACCTCCTTAGCTTGAATCATATAATGTTGCTTCTATCCAGGAGAGTCTCTAACAGCTTTATGAAACACCTAGGGCACAAGTTATAACTTTCCTCGGGTTTAGTTTTTTTCCAACTAAGAGAGAGCTATGTTATAGCTCTGTGGCAGAGGCATAGGTAGGGAAGGGGCTAGAAACCCTGCTCAGGAATCACATGTCCACCACAACAGCTAGTGTCATGGGCTTCCTCAGTATCACATCTTCTTCCTGAGGTGGTTTGGAAATGGTTGGAATTTTGGTAATGTTTGGAATTTTGTAGTGGTTTGGATAATCCTTCTCAGAGTGCTAAACATCAGACTCAGGGTGGACGTGGCGAGGATTTACCTAAGTGGTGAGGATTTACCTAAGCTAGTTTGTCTTGGTGAAGGCTTTCCCTCCAGGGAGGTCTTGGTGATTACACTGAAACATTCTGGGTCTGGCTTGTTTATAAATATAGTTAATATTGCTGAAAGAGATCAGAGCGAAGAGCTTCCTGTGTCCACAGTGAATCTTCCTTTGGGTATGCCTTCAGAGCTCCATTTCTACCAGCTCCTGGTAGCTCCTTCCCTTCCTCTACCAGTGGATTGTTGACAGAATGAAATTAGTCCTGATTGTTCTGGGTTTGGGTAAACATGGACCTTGTTCTCTTAAATCCTGATTTGATGAGGACTAGCAGGAAAGGAAACAAAACCAAATGTTAAATAAAAAGTTAAGACCTTAGCAATGAATTATCCAAGATAGAATGTGAAATAGGATACTTAAGAACTTAGCACATCTATGGTTTATCACGTGTATGTTCTTGTCACATGCCCCAAAATTATATAATGAGTCCCTTAAAAGGATTCTAGTTGCAATGGTAAAATCCAATTATGAAGAGAAATATTGGAACTTACATAACAGCCACCCAAGCTATAACCTTATGAACAGCTTGCAGGGGCACAGGCTCTAACTGGCATGTGGAAACCTCATTTCTCCCCACATGATAATTCTATAAAAGCTACTTCTACTTCCAGAATCCAGATGGATTAACTTGGGTCAGAAGAACGACACCTGTTATCCCCAGACTGGACATAAAGAGATATGGTAGTAATGCAGGAAAGATTTCATCAAAAAAAAGTTAAAAACTAAAGGTTTGGGTTTCAGGAATATCTTCTACAGTGGCTTTTGTTTTTGTTATGAAAGACAAGAGCAGCAATAGCAAGGGCAGCATGCTGAGAATAGTAGGTGTCTGACCTGAGGACAGTGAGAGGTCTGAGGTGGGTAGCATTTTAAATGACACTCAGCAACCCATGAACAAGGCTAGGGATTCTGGGACCCTACCTGTATAGGGACAGCCAGAAGGAGTCGGGTGACATATCACAGTACCAGATAATCAAGTTGATTCAAGGTTAGAGACTGGGGAAGCACAGGTGGCACAAAGACAGTACCAGTGATGCATTTCAAAGCCAACTTGGCTTAGGAAGGCCACACAGCAAAGCCCCAGGCTGACCAATGGGGAGACAGGCTGCTGTTTGATGTCTGCATAATGTGTCCAATGGGGGGGTGGAGAATAGCTTAAAAGACAGAGCAGGGTCAAGAGTTGCTGAATCAGGCTTGCAGAAGGTGAGGCTCCAGCTGGCAAGACTCAGTGAGAGTCTATCACTGGAAACAGGTGACCTGAGAGAGGGAGAGGAGGTAAAGAGACTGGCACTGTGGGACTGTCTTGTTGACAACAATGTGGCTGCAGGTTTGAAGACTCTTGAGATGACGTCAATACTTTCTCTCTTTTTGGTAGTAATGTTGTAGTGCTGTTTCATTGCATGTCTTCATAAACCACTCCCAATACTTGAGGAAGAAAGAAGGAAACAAAGAAATAGGTTCACAGCCAAGGTGGGTAAAATATACAAGTCATGACTGGATATGGAAAGGACTAAGGCTGTGCAGATTAGGCCGGCCAAGGATTTGCCTTTCTTCCTTAGGTGTTGGTGATGCGTACATTGCTCCCTCGTTCTAGTTCACTATGGCTTCCTTGAACAGAGGCCAGGGGCCTCCTATTACACCTGCAAGCACAGTGGCCTACACACTCTACTGTGAAGCACATCTGGGCTGAGTTAATAGTTTGAGAATAGTTCTGATATATCCTTAAATGCTGATGTGCTGTTTCTATAAATATTTATATTACTGTTCCAAAAATGCACAAAAGGCTAGCCAGGTAGCTCCGTGGATTAAAGTGTGCCTGCTTAGGGAAACACGGGAACCAGGGTTCAATCCCTGGCATGCTGTGCCAGCCCTGCCCCCGGCTGCACTGAGGTGCGGACTGAGACTGGGCATGGTGGTGTGCACCTGTGATCCCAGTGCCTGGGAGGCTGGAAACCAAAGGATCACTGTAAGTCCCATCCGTGTAGTGAGACCCTGTACTAAATACATCTTGTAAAAAAGCACATACTGCTTTTTTTGTTAGAAAAATTAACAGAATACTCAGAAAATTTATCAGAACTTGACTGTCTTTCTCTCTTGGCAAATTACCTTGATCACACCACTGGCTGGAATTCGTCTCTCCCTTTTCACCATAGAAGTTCTAGTGCTTTATAGTAAATAACTCCATAGAAGTACATCTACACACAAAGAGAAAATTTCCTTTTCACTTTACAAATGGGAGAGTCAAGGCTCAGGGAAGTTTAATGAGCATCACAAACATTTGCTTGTACACAATACTTTCTACATGTTTGCCTTCAGTCCACTTGCATGAGTTCTAGAGACAGGAACAAGATCTCCCATAGCTTCTATACACTCCTCCTTCAGGACAGGCGGGCTGGGAATTTAGCCAGTGACAGGGAAACCCAGGTTATAAAGATGACTCCCCTCACCCCTCCTGGTCTGTTCTGACCACAAAACATCAAAAGGCATCGGCCTCACCAGGAAGACAGGCTCATCCTGGTAACCTGGATATTCCACACCTTCGTAGCCCCAAACCAGGCTTTTCTATTTTGTTCCATCCACCCATCAGGTGTTTCTATTCCTTGTCTTCTTCTTAGGAAAGCATTTAAATTAGTTTATAAATAAATAATTACTTCCCAGTTGGGAGGTACTTATTATATTGTAGGATAATGTGTTCCAAATGCTGGTGACTTCAAGTCCAGAAATGAGAAACAATGTGGCTTTAATAGCATTCCACGCACTCTTCCTAGCCAATCTCTGAAAATGTGGAAGAGTTGGGAATACTTTTTAACACAGCGAGGGGACATCGTGACAAAAAGACAAAATTCCTGTAAACACTGAAAGGACACGCTGGACTAGGCTGGGCTGGGCTTTGCCAGGCTATCTTCCTCCTTGTCAAGCTCTATGTTTAGAATCTGCAGACAGAATGCCACGGCAGGGGCAAATCCTGGAGCCATGTGTCAAGATCTATGGTTTGACAATACATATATTTTGGTGACCATCTGGGGATTAAATTAACATATTCAAAGTTCAAAAGGGAGTAGAAATTCATTACTAGAATGGGAGAGGTCATTTTTTTCCTGGATTACTCCCAAACACAAAATTGAGAACAGGATTTGTTGCAGTAAAAAACCCAAAGGGATTGGTTTTTTCCTGCAGTGAAGCCAACAGATGTTTTCATTCTTTTTAGAGCCAATTCTCGGTTAACCAGCGCTTGGACATCCAGTTTTTTGGGGGGGTTTCTTGGTTTTTTTGTTGTTTTGTTTTTGGTGTTTTTTTGTTTTGTTTTGTTTTTTGAATTTTTCCCCCTTTTTCAAGGCATTAAATAACAAAAGCCTCTCTAGAAGTCTGTGTTCAAAATACTATCCTGCAGGTCTAATATCTAATATACATTAATCAAAACAAAGGACAAAGTACAAATAAAGCTTATTTTCCTACTCATCAGCATTTTTCTTCTGTTATTGTCACCTCAGTTTTCCTCTTTTCTATGATCTCCTTCCTGAGTTTGGTCCTCAGATCTTTTTTCTTTTTTTTTTTTTTTCTTTTGGTACAGGGAATTGAACACAGGACCTTGAGCTTGCCAAGCAAGCACTTATTCTGCTGAGCTACCTCCCTGGCCTGGCTCTCAGATCTTCAAAGGTTTCCTACAGGCATCCTCCCTAAGGGACTTCATGAGCTTCTTCCTCATGTGGCATGGTATGGGACACTTAGAAATTTAGAACAGGCAAAGAATTTTAAATGTCATGCATCGCTACAATGAATAGCAGGCATCCTCATTCCCTAATTTTTCTTCCAAATTGAGATTTTCTTTGTAGATGTAGCATCAGTGATAGCACTGTCATTCGGTTACTATACTCTTGTCAAAACCTAAGTGCTAGGGTATGCACCACTGGATATCTTATAATCCATTTCTCTCACAAGAGGGGAAGGAGTAACATGAAGTATGCCAAGCTCCTTTAGCATCATTGCTTCATTTAACTTTCCAAAAATACACCAGAATACTACTCAGCTCATTATACAGATGAAGAAATGGCAATTGAAACAAACTGAACACCATACTCAAGGTCATATCAATGGTAAGTGTCAGTAGCCCCTGCTCCTACTCCAGTTTGCACCGGATCTTTACTTCCTCAGTCAAGATGCAGACCAGGACAGTTTGACATATAGTTTAAATCAATCAACCTTGATGGATTTGCAAATGGATTGCCCTGTTTTTGAGTAACTTTGGATCTTGGGGATCACCCTGTTGACTACCTCTTGAGCTGGTGACACCAGTGGTATCAAGTCAAAAGGAAACTAGGACTACACAGGAAAAGACAGCATGTATGGCTGTGTTTACATCTGGCCAGCTGAGCTAACATGACTATGACACAACATGCGGCGGTGAAGGGACACCAGATTTCTGGTGGCCAAAAGGCTGTGTAATTAGGAGCAGCATATCCAACATAACTGAGCCCAGATCGTGGAGGGTGTGGTAACAACTGAGATGGTCTTACAGAAAGCTATGGATGACACAGGCTTATTAGATACATCTAGATAACCCTGTCACTGTGCCACTGAGGGTAGTGTGACTTCTGATGCCTCCCAGAACACCCTCAGAAAAGTGAAGGATAAGGAAGCTAAAGACATGCAATAAAACTGGTTCATAACTACAAACCAAAGCCAGGCTTAGCCAAGTCTAGAGCTCCTTGTAGTCTTATTTATTCCTTTCTTTATCTCTTTGCTTGTCTACCAGTCAACTAATACCAAATGGCAATTGCTGGGTGCTAGGTCTACTTATTGGGTACTCTGGTAAGTTTATTTGGATTATTTCACCTGATCAACACCACATTATTCTAACTTTACACTGCAGGAAATCAATTCTCAAGTGCATTAGGTAAGAGGTGGAGTGTAGTTAAGCAGTAAAGTGCTTTCCTTGCATTTCAGGATTTAATGCTCAGCCCTCTGCACATCCACAGGCACACACACACACACACACACACACACACACACACACACAGTCTTTCTTTTCATGGGTATCAACCTTTCAGGGAAATGTAAAGGGGTTTTCCCATGGCAGGATTATTTTAAAATTACCTGATCATAAATTAGTCAGATTTTAATATTTTAAACTAGAGAACAGAACAAAGAAATTGCCTTACATCCATGAAGTTGAAAAACCCTTTCCTAATCCATTCCTGGAACAAAGAAGCATTGAAATCATAACCTCAAGAGTCCGACAATAATCATTAATGCTGTGTAGCAGAACCCCTGGAAGGCAGCTGAGGGAAGCGACGCTAAAAGGCGTTTATATCTTCTTGTTTAAAGGAAAACTTTGGGTAAGATAACTTGAGCGGTTTATGTGCGCGTTATGGGATCCACGAATCAGGCAGCATACTGAGCCTAGACGGCTTCAGAGAGCAACCCGTGCAGTAAACTTATACCAGCTAAAGGCAGGACCCAAGAGATCACCTGACTGGCTGCAGCCTGGCATTCGCTGAGTCAATGCAAAGTGGAAGCCAGGGGGAAGTCCCCAGTGAAGGTCGGTTGGTGGCTTCCAAATGGTGAGGCTTGGGTTTGAGTTGAGCGTTTACATCGTACTCGGTTTTGTTTGCTTACATTGGAACCAAGGCCACTGGGACCACATCGGCCTAATAGCATCTCAGTGAAATTTTAGATTAAGTGTAAACAAACAAGAAAGCAGTCAGTACTACAGAAATTTAGGATATAAACTACAAAAGAAACCCAAGGAGAAAGCAAATAAAAGCATACATTAATCAGTTCTAAAACCAAAAGTGTGATTAAACAAATCCAAAGGTGAGAAATCCACTAGATGATACGTCATTAGTTAAATTTATCAAGAATAATGAGGCAAAGATATTCAAAGGGAGAAAAACATGGGAAATATTCACAACCACAAAGGAGACACAAAGAGTAACAAACTAAACTGTACATACATTAAAATGAAGAGAAATACGTGAGTTTGTAGAATTGACTCCAGCAGAAGGGGGTGGAACCATAGACTAATGTTCCACAGGGAAATAAAATTATATGTTAAAGAACTACTTCATAAGAGCTTCTATTTATTCTTCTGACATATTTGTCTATTCAGATGTCTATGTTACTGAAGTTACCTATCTCACAAAAGTTTCATTGCAACCTAAGTTGAGCACGATATTTTTAGAGAGTAGCATGAGATATTACAAATCACTGTGGGAAAATAGAGATTATTTAAATAAGACTGTGGGGACAACTTGACAAATTATTTCAATCGATGCCTTGTTATATATCAAGATATTTAGAAGAGGCATCAAAGATTTAAATGTCAAAACTTTTTAAAATGCTGAAGTATAAAAGAATATTTGTGTACTCTCAGATATTAAATGATTCTATAATATGAAATAAAAACCTAGGAACTATAAAATTTGATAAATTAAAATATATAAAAATCAAATCTTCTCATAAAAATATGCTGTCAAATGCTAGCCAGATAGCTCAGCAGGTTAAAGTGCCTGCATAGGCAGACACAGGGACCAGCGCTTGGTCTTCAGCATGCCGTGCCAGCCCCACCCCCAGGGCACACTGAGTGATCAATTGAGACTGGGTGTGGGGGAGCACGCAGTACCTGGGAGGCTGAAAACAGGAGAATCACTATAAGTCCAGTCTGGGTAGTGAGACCCTGTAGACCTTGTACAAAATACATTTTTAAAAAACCATTAAAAAATGAAAGGAGCCCAGGGAGATAGCTCTGTGGCACAAGTGCCTGCCTGGCAAGTGCAAGGTCATGAGTTTGAACCCTGGTCCCACCAAAAAAAAAAAAAGAAAGGAAAAAATTTAACTGGTTAAATATTACTGTTCAAATATATAACAAAGATCTATTTTAGCACTTAACTACCTCTTTAAAAATGAGATTTTTAAAGCAAACTATATATTAGAAAACCAAGCAAAGACTTCTAAAAATGAAAATGACTCTTAAACATAGAAATACTCAACCTGATTCCTAAGTGAGATGCACATTTCAGCTGTCAGACTCCATTCCTTGCCTATTGAGCTGTCTTCCTAGCACATATGTTGGTGAGCATGCCAGGAAATAAACACTCTGTCATACGTTTGGGAGTAGAATGCAAATCAGTGCAATTTCTTCGGGGGGCAACACATCAGTAACAACAAAAAACATTGAATATCTCTTAACCTCGCAGTTCTACTTCTAGATTATAGACATCAAGAGTGGAACTGATACCAGTAGCTGATTCTAGTAGGAAAATATTGAGGAAAAGCTTAATATCCATCATTAAGTGAGGAGCTAAATAAAACATAGAGTATCCATCTGCAGAATATCACGTAGACATTAAGATGCAACAAGGTTGCTATTAAGTCTATTGTTCAGTGAATTCTGCACACAAATTATAATCCTCATACTCAAGGGACACTGCTGGAGAAAGAGAGAGAGGGGGAGAGAGAGAAGGAGGGAGAGAGAGAGAGAGGAAGAGGGAGAGAGAGGAGGGGGAAGAGAGAGGGAGAGGGAGAGGGAGAGGGAGAGGGAGAGGGAGAGGGAGAGGGAGAGAGATCCTGCATACAGTAATCTTGTGATGCATTCAGTTAGGGGCACAATGATGGAAATGCAACTTTTCCATCACAATCCCAATGATGGAAAAAAGTTTGAGGGCCCTGAAACAGCTCTCTGAGTATTCCCACCACTGTCATCTGACAGCCCACTATCTGTCATCTTTGGCTCTTTTCTGGAAAGGACATTGTATTTCCATATTGACAGCTGCACAACTGGTGCCAAGGGAAGAAGTGATGAATTGAGAAAGCAAAGGAAAGCAAACAATTTCTCACTCATTACATTTTTCTGTCATTTGTGTCATTCATTCACATGTTATGTAGGTGACACTTGACTGCATTAGAGCTTCTAATAATTGACAGGCAGATTACTCATAATTAATCCTAACCAGAGTAATACAGGCCTTACCGATGAACCTAACTAGTAATATAGGTTTCCATTAACAAAAAAATGCTAAATTTTTCTAATACTATACACCAAATTAATAATTTTTTTTTGTCTTTTTGAGACAGGGTCTCGCTATGCAGTTGAGGCTGGCCTTGAGCTCACTTTTGTAGCCCAGGCTGGTCTCGAACTCGCACCAATCCTCCTGCCTCAGCCTCCGAAGTGCTGGGATTACAGGCGTGAGCCACCATGCCCGGCACCAAATTAATAATTAATAAGTATAGTTCCACATAGAAATATGTAACTGAAACAATAAAACAGAATGAAAACAACAAATACAAACCCCAGGCTGTCCAGGAACTTGTTTCAGGATGCACATACAGCTCAAGTTCACAGTGGAAAATGCACTGCCAGGCAACGTCAGCACTGTAATAAGCAGTATTTCTTTCTTGACATGGGAAAGTACAAGCAGAACAAGTAGAGAAGCTGTAAAGAAGTTAATTACCTGAAAACTAAAATTTTCAAACTTTCCCCCAAAATATAAATTAATCTCTACTCCTTATTCCCAGCACTTGGGAGGCTGAGGCTTGGGGATTTATGTGAGTTTGAGACCAGCCTGGGCTACAAAAGTGCGCTCAAGGCCAGCCTGAACTACATAGCGAGACCCTGTCTCAGAAAGACAAATCAATCAATCTATCAGTCTATCTATCATAATATTAATAACAGTTTCTATTTTGTAGTGGTATTATACAAGTGATTCTACTTTTTCTTATTTTCTTCTTTTCTGTAGTTTTATCTTCATAGTAATATGCATTACTCAGCAATAAATTGATTTTTATATTACATTAAAAATAACAGATTGAGCCGGCCTGGTAGCTCAGCAGACTAAAGCACCTACTTAAGTAAAACTCAGTGGCTGGGGTTCAGTCCCCTGCATACTGTGCTGGTCCCACCCCTGGGCACACTGAAATGGTAATTGAGACTCGGCATGGTGGCCCACGCCTGTAATCCCAGCACTTGGGAGGCTGAAAACCGGAGAATCACTGTAAATCCAATCTATATAGTGAGACCCTGTAAACCCTGTAGGTCGTATCCTAAATACATAAATTATTAATAATAATAATAATAATAATAATAATAATAATAATAATAGTAGTAGGTGCCAATTACAGGTATGATGTCCCATGCCTGTAATCCTAGCTACAGAAGGCTGCAAGTTCTAGGCCAGGCTGGGCAATTTAGGGAGATCTTGTCTCAAAGTAAAAAATGAAAAAGAGTGAAACTGCAGCTCAGTGGTAGAGTGTCCCTGTGTACAATACCTGGTACCCCTGAGACAGAGACAGAGAGAGAAGGAACAAAGGAAGGAAGGAAGGAAGGAAGGAAGGAAGGAAGGAAGGAAGGAAGGAAGGAAGGAAGGAGAGAGGGAGGGATGGAGGGAGAGAGGGAGGGAGGAAGGGAAGGAGGGAGGGAGGGGGAAGGAAAGGAAGAGTAGTTTCACACAAAAAAAGATTCTCTTGAAGCAGATTTCCCAGTAAAACATAAAGATTAAATATACTTACAGAGGCAAGCAAAGTGTGTCTCTGACAGGCTATTTGCCCTCATAACCCATTCCTAGGACTGCCATTCTTTGTCATGGGAATAACCCTGCACCCTGAACCCTGCATCCTTCTGGGTTCTTGCTTCCTCTGAGCTGATGTTCCTAGAATGCTGTCCACCATGATGTTTGAGTCAGGTGCTATTGAAGAACCTGAAATTGGAACCCTCAGCTACAGCAGCTCCCAGCAGAATGCTACTGTGAAGGGCGAGTGTGTTCTAACTGATTTATTCTTTCATACTCAGGTTAAAATTTTCTAATTCCAGCTTTAAGAGGGACAGGCAGTATTTTTAGCCAGAACATTCAGAGAGGCAGAAAGCATGATTCTTCTACCTTTAAAAACTCACTGTTACCATAGCTCAGCAGTTCTCACAAATTCCTATAACCTACAACAGAAGCATCATCTGTAGAATAAAGTGGTGATAGCCACAAAACAGAAATGAGGCTGTTACATGGACTGTAGTGACGGTGACATTTGAATGTGTTGGCCTTCTGCTCTATGATTTATGTACATTATCCATAGCTGGAAGTAATTTTTCCCACTTTGGGTTTTGAGAATTGAACTCAAGACCTTGGGTTTGCTAGGTAGGTGCTTGTGCCACTGAGCTATATCCATGGCTTGAAGTAACCCTTTTTAAAAATGAACTTAATTAATTACTTCTCAGAAAAACAAAAAGAGAATGAAAATTCATGAAAATTAGGCTAGAATGATATAGCTCAGTGTTGCAAGCATCTGCCTGGCAAGCTCAAGTCCTGAGTTCATTTCCTGGTTGAAAAAAAAAAAAAAATCATGAAAGTTAGTTTTTTGAAATGTGTATGGCTCATGACATTATTTTAAAAATGATGGTTCAGTTTTCTATAGGGAAAACGAAGTTCGTGGCAGAGATCAAACACTTAGATTTCTACGAAGAGCCGAGAGAGGACAAAAAAGGTGACAGTGATGACGATGACTGTGATGACCATGACCATGATGGGAATGATGGCAGCTAGTACAAAATGAGTCTTCAGTATGTGGCAAGTATTATTTCTTGGGGTGAATTAAAGTCATGCACCCAACAATCTGTACGTTATAAGGGTCATTTCTATCTTAAGAAAATGAGACAAAACCATAAAGAAATTTCAGAACTTACCTGTGACCAAATGATGAGGGTTGGCTTGGGTACAGTCACTGAACCTGCCGGTGTGACTCCCCATGGCGCCTTCGAGCCTGGCCCTCAGCTAGGATCCTGAGGGCTTGCCACAAAGTGAGCAAGCAATCAGACTTTTAGAGATGGGTCTGCATCTTCTTATGTGTACCAACATGTACAACTGAAACTATTATTTAGACAAAATCATCCCCACATTCAAATGTGGAATTAAGCAACAACAGCATGTGACTTGGGCGGATAGGTGGCCAAAATGACTGGCTTCTTTTATTTGTTTTGTTGTTGGTGTTGGTGTTGTTTCTTTTTGTTCCGTCCTCCCTTCCTCCTTTCCTTTCTTCCTTTCTTCTTCCTTCTTTCCTTCTTCCTTCATTCCTTCTTTCCTTCTTTCCTTCCTTCCTTTCTTCCTTTGCTTCTTTCCTTCCTCCTTCTTTCTTTCCTTCCTTCTTCTTTCCTTCCCCTTTCCTTCTTTCCTTCCTTCCTTCCTGTCTTTCTTTCTGTCTTTCTTTCCCTCTCTTGTTCTTTTTTCATTTCAGTACATCCCATAAGGATTCACAGGAATTAAAACCAGGATTTAGGCCAGGGAGATAGCTCTGCAGTCTAAGCACCTGCCTGGTAAGGTCAAGGACCCAGATTCAATCCCTAGAACTGCAAAAAAAAAAAAAAAAAAAAATTTAAAAAGTGATCTTTGATCTGACAATCATTCCTGCCTTTTATTTTTACCTCCAATGAGATGTTGAGATATAAAACAGAGTCTCCTAGCAGACTCATTTTTATACCTGAAACACCTTGTAGATTTGAACCAACAAAGGAAGGGAAGACAAGATGATCAAGAGGAAAGCACATCTCCCAGAGCATCCTTGTGGCCAAAATTCTTGCCATGAATGCAAAACATACAAGATGGAATGGCCCCTTATATCACAGCTGAAACTTGTAACATAAATATTTTTGTCAGTTGGCTTTATTCTACAGATGTTTTTAAGAATTTGTTGTTGAAACAGCCAATCCACTCCTGAATAAAAAAAAAAAAACTTTTGGCAGTGCTCAAAGTGTCAACTAATTAGATCCAAATTGCAGCTGAGCATTCTGAAATATATGCATCACCCATGTGAATACTGAACAAATTTATTAAAAATGCAATTCCAGTTGTTTTGCAAGGACACGCAATGGCATGAGAGTGAACTGATGTATGAGTATTTATTCGACACCTTATTAAAACCTTCCGGGGAAAGGGTCAGTGTACAGTGGGATGAATGATGGATTTTTCCAATGCTGTGCTCAAATAAGCCCTGGGCTCTGAGGTCAGGAAACCCCTGCAGATTATGTGCATAATCACCTCCATCTCTGCTACTAACTTTGTGGTGTGGATGCCTAAACTGTTGCTTTCCTCGCTGTATAAAGCAAGTCCCTACCAGTGAGGGCTGAGTTCCCTCTGCAAACTCTTAAAACTATATTCGAAGCACCAGCTGCAGTGCCACCTCCCCCCCCCTCCCATCTCTGTAGCCTTGGTTCCATGTGAGCCTCTGGAGAGCCTTCACCCCTCTGTGCTAGCCCCCTGCTCTGAAAATGAAGAGTACACCGGACAGTGATTTCATCCTTGGGATCTCATTTTTTATCTTTGAATGACAAAAATATTCAGTGATCGGTTTGCCAAAGCATGTCCTGGTGTGTGCTATAGACAACAGAGTTCTAGACTGGTGGCTGACGAAAAATGAAGCAGCTGAAGCCACCAAGTAGAAATTTTGTTTGCTCCTTGTCGATGTTTCCTTTTTTTTTTTCTTTTTGATACCAGGGATGGAACTCCAGACCTTGTGCTTGTCAGGCAGACACTTAGGCCACTGAGCTCTCTCCCCAGCCCTGTGTAAGGAAGAAATTTATAGCTTTTAGAACCACCCAGCCATGCATCTGTCTGTTCTTTAGGGGTGAACACCCCACCACCTGGTTCTCTCAGCCCAAGGCCATTAAGCTACCATCTAGATGTTTGAAGAAGAGACTGTGGTACAGTTGACAGGTGCTTTAGTTTCTCTGGCTGCTGCACCAAGGTACCACAGACTGTGTGGCTTGCCACAGAAACTTATTGGCATGTAACTCTAGAGGTCCAAAATTAGGACACTGTCCAGATCATGTTCCCTCTGAAAGCTCTAGGAGAGATTTGTGCCTTGCCTTTACCAACACAGTGTGGTTGCTGTCCCCAGGGCTGGCAGCTGTGTCACTCTGATCTCTGCTTCTGTCTTTAGTGGTCTTCTTCCCTCTGGGTCTCCAAATGCTTTCACCCTTACAAGCACCACAGTGTTTGGGTTTAGGGGCTGCTCTAATCCAGTACGACCTCATCCAAGCTCCTTTACAATGACAAAGAGCCGGTTGCCAAATCAGGTCACATTCATAGGTCTCAAGGGTTAGGACTTCGACATACTGGCACAGGGCTTAGGGAGAAAGAAAACACAGTTCAACCCACAACACCAGCTATGACCAGTGGACACATAGGGTGGTCCTGTGTACTGTGAAATTCAATTCCTTTGCACCAAAATGGTTTCATCAATGTATTCAAATATTAGCTAGAGCTCTGTAACCCTAGTGCTTGTGTCCACCCAGCTGCCTCAGCCTCCCAAGGGCAAGAAGTACAGAGATGCGCCCCCATGCTCAACTTATTCTAGTACTCCTTTCTAAAGGCACAACACTCAATTTTATGCAATGGATGAGTACAAAACCCTAGGTCATTGTGTAGAGTCCAAGCCTGGAGCACAAGGTGCTAACTCCCTAGGCTCTCTGGCCTCACACTTGATTTGTACTCAGAAACATGGGTGAAGACACATAATGTGAGTGGGGGTTAGATGCTGAGCAGGAAAGCAGGATACACTTCTAAAAAGCTATTCATTTTAACAATGAGCTGGAGCTCTAAACTTAGCCTGGTCCACCAGTAAATAAAAAAAAAAAAAAAAAAAAAAAAAAAAAACAGTGCTTTGGCAGTAGCTTCAATCTACTATCCTATGTTGATTCACTCAACCACATTTTGATCTGACAGTGTGCTGTTTGGGATACTTTCATACACTTTGGTGGTTTCACTTTGGTGTCTTATATTAGCAGGTAGCCTTTATATTTTTCATCTATCATTTATTCTAGGGCAGTAATAGTGAACATTTTATAGCTTCCAATGATAACAAGCAGGCCGCTGAGACACACATGCCACAGGCTCGCCACCACTGCCGCCCACTGCTAGGGGCTCAAGCCTCAGCATTACCGATGCTTTGTTAACATCAAGATTTCCTGTGTGTTAGGGAATGACCAGAACTGTCCCTGGTTTCCACTTGTGAAATGCTAGTAGCTCCTCAACCCCACAGCCATATAATGTGATAACAGAAAATGTCTACAGATATTGCTAAATGTTGCTGGGGGACAATGTCACTTGCAGGTGGGAATCACAGCACATTTTACAAAAACTAACATTTTTAGAAAAACAGTGAAAAGAGTAGCATTGTTGCATTTTGTCTTTGATGTGTGACTTAATAAGAAATTTTAATTTCCACATCTCCCTCTTTCATTTGGCTCAAATGTGGAAATATGTAAAGACAACTTCATAGTGATTCGTAGTAGAAAAAAAGGGGAGTATTGTCATGGCTCAAGTAGTTGTAAGCAATTTTTTTTTTTTAAGTTCACCAAACAGTAATTTCTTAAACATGGGTTCTCAAATGTTGCTTTGTCAAAGCACACTCCTTTTGCCTGTCTTTCACTTTGGCCAAAACCCTTATCTTTATATTGGTTATATGGAAAATACCAGCTTAGTGAGCTTTGTTCTTCCAAAATTTGATACATTTAATTGATTTTATTATTTGAATTTTTTTGTATGGTCCTCGGGTTTGAACCCACATCTCACACATGAAGCAAACACTCTCCCAAGGAGCTATACCTCCAGGCCTGCTATTATTTTAACATCAAAAACAATCACAACTGTCAATGCCACTCCCAGCCTCATCAGCAGGCTTGCAAGTTCTGGGTACTGTCAAGCTCACAGCAGGGCATCATTTTTCCAAAGTCCTAATTTTCACTTGAAATCTTGAATTTTATCATTGGCAACAAATATTGCCAGTTGTTTCCCTTGAAGTGCCAGACTAACTTCTTTAATTTTTGAGAAAATGTCTAACAAACACTCAAGTATGAATAACCATAATTTGTCAGTCATTCCTTCAAGTAAACACATACACACACACACACACACACACACACACACACACACATGCACACACACATTTTGTGAAAACGGCTACTTAGCTTGTATCTCATACAATTTAACATGTACTTTCCCCCAAGCTAAGCATTCTCCTTCTGCATACAGTAGAAGTGTTTTAGAAACACTTCCCACTTTACCACACAGAATATTTTAAGGTGTACTTTAAATGTACTTGAGATTTCATAGGATTATCGAAGACATTCTGAAGTGGAAACGTACTCTCCCCCCACTGCCCTGCAATGCCTGCTGAGGTAAAGACTGTAGCATCTGTTGCTAGAGTTGCCTGCTACTCTCTGGCTTCACACTCAACAAGTACCATCGATGAAAATGTCACTGTAGCGAAAAGCCCAATAATGTCTCAGCATCATTTTAAAAACTAGTTTTGACCTTATGGACTCCCAGAGACCCACAGGCCACAGAGAACTGATGAAGTTCATTCTATTCTATACCATTTGAATAATACAAAAGGTACCTTCTGGTGGACTGGCCCATAGGAAACTCATCACCCAACTAGAACTTAGTGGATCCCAAGCACTGCACATAGTATTACAGGAACATACCTCCTGTCGCCACCAAAATCACTGGAAGATGTGTTTGTTTTCTTTGCCAATAGTGTCAGAGGCTTCTGAACCATTTTAGTGAGTGAGGCATAGTGACACACACTTGTAATCTCAGCATTTGGGTGGCTGAGGCAGAAACATCATCATGAGTTTGAGGCCAGCCTAGGCTACATAGTAATATATATATATATATATATATATATATATATATATAATCTATTGATGAGCTGCCATTTGTGATCTTTCTTTTATCTTTTTTGAAATTGAAATGATTTTCACATTTAACCCAGACCTTCCTGGAATAATGAATTTCAAAACTTTGTATATCAGCACAAATTTCTGGGATTTGTACCAAACTTAACATTTTTTTTTTCTGAAAGAGTGGATCCTAATTCCAAGAAATTTAGTAAAGAAGGATGCATTCAGTCAATTTCTAACACAATGCCTTGTTCAAATTAGGCACACAATAAATATTTACTGGCTATAAAAATTCATTGATTTACCCCTTTAAAAATCTTGATGGTTTTATGATCTAATAACATGGCTTTATACATTCAGAATGGAAATGGCTGCTTCGTAGTAAAAGTAAGACCCGTTTGTTGAGATGACAAGGAGGAAACTGAGGTGTTCCAGGCCCCAGATACCACACTGCCACAAGGATCTCTGTCATCAGGCAATCAAGTGAACTGTCCTCTTTGAGACAGCTGATAATCTCAAGAGATGAGACTTTGGTACCAAGACTCAAACTCAGTGTCTCACACTTGCCAGGCAGCAGCTGTGCCACTGAGCTATAGCCTTGGTCCCCGAGAGATCAGATTTAAAGATAACTGATATTTTGGGGGTCTCCAGAGAACCAGCTGGACCTCTTTGTCCATGAAGGCCTAGGCTGTGACAGCCCACACTCGAGGCTCACAGCAGAAGGAAGATGGCAACCAACAGGAAAAGAGGTCATGAGAATGTCTAGAATTGATTGAGCCAATCCTTGTATAACAACACTTTAGAAGGCCAGCCTGGAACAAGGACATGTCTCCTCCAAGAGGAATGTCTCCAGGGAAGGAAAAACAGAGCATGGAAATTAACAGTTGGATTTGACCCCAGGGAAGCATACTTTAGAGGCCTGAATGGAGTTCAGGGATAAGGATGTAGAAAATTGTGAGAATAAAAGAAGCAATTAGCTCCAATGAAATTTAAAAGTTAAACAAGAAGTGTATTTGCAGTATGCCACATGGCTTTACTCAGAACAATATTTACATGATCATAATAATGTAAACACTGTACTTTGATGTAGCCAAAAACTGGAAAGATTTACATTGAGAGGATAAAGATAGTGAAGTGTTTATGTGCAGTAGAGTCTAGAGCTGACAGCTATAAACAAGCTAAATCCTCATCTAGTGGAGAAAATCAGCCTGAACGAAGAAGCCACATAGGGGCGTGGTGGAATGTCGATAATCCTAGCACACAGGGAGACTGAGGCAGAAGGATTACAAAGTCAAGCCCAGTCTGGACAACTTAGTGATTTTACAAGGCTCTATCTTAAATTTTAAGGGTCCAACTTCAAATCCCAAGGCCCCCAAAATATAATAATAATAATAAGAATAAGAATAAGAATAGTTGCAGGATAGATATGTTTCTTCAAAAAATACACGTTTTAAACAAAAAAGCCTAAAATGTAAAAAAGTAGTCTCTCAGTAGGAAAATTTAGGAATGGCCAGAGTTAGAAAAGATTAACTGTTATTTTTACTGACTCCTACAGAGTTACAGACTTAAAACTTCATACATGATTTTCATCAAATTACATCAATAAAAATAAAAGTTAATAAGTAAAAGGTGTTTTGCTTTCCATGGAGTGGGTCTGATTGCATTACCACACTTTTACCCAAGAGTTTCTGGTAAACCACAGTGAGTTTTCCTCATATGCACTGAATGCAACTACGTCATGGACCCGATTATCAGAATGTCCCCTACCTGTGCCCATCACCTCAAAGCTCTGTCCTTGTATAACTTATTGAATTAAGAATTGGGTCTAACTTTTTCTCCAGCCTCTTCTGCCTGCTGTATCCTGTATGATGAATCCTCTCTGGCCAGACAGGTCCATTTCTTATGACTTATCATTTGGTTAAAGTGAATATATTTTTCTCCCCCTTCAAACTTTTAAAATCAAACTTCTGCTTTCTTGCTTTTCTTCACAATGTCATTATAGTAAGATGGGTCAGGGTCACAAGATAGCTCAGTGGGCTAAGCACCTGCTTTGGCAAGTGCAGGCACCAAGGTTCCATCCCAGCACTGAATGCCATGCCAGCCCCAACCCCAGGGCATGCTGAGCTGGTGTGTGAGTCCAGGCAAGGTGACACATGCCTGCAATCCCAGTGCTGGGGAGGTTGAAAACAGGAGGATCACTTTAAGTCCAAGCTGTGTAGTGACACCCTGTAGCAAATATATAAATGAGAAAAAAAAAATAAAAAGATGTACCCTGCTAAGCAAGCCCCTAATTTACTTTGCCTTTAGTTTGATATGAATGAAATACTACTTTGTGGTTCAGATTTTCTTGTTTTCTTTATTTCACATTCTTTTTGAGACATACCTACGTAGACACATGTAGTATACTTCATCCTTTGTCCTCCCTGTATAATGTCCAATTCTTTAACTACACAGTGAGGTTATTTATAGTTTCTGCGTTTCCATATGGGATGCTGTTAACACTTTTCTATGATCCTAAGTGCTAGTATGAGCTTTCATACATACAATTATATAACATATATGTGTGTGTGTGTGTGTGTGTGTGTGTGTGTGTGTACATGTGCAAAACTCCTCTAAAATGGAATGCTGGCTTTCATTAAGTGTGACTCTAGCACAAACATCAGTGAAAACTTTCTACAAATGCAAATTTGCAGGCCAAAGCACAGATCTAATGAATCAGAACTCTTGCGTGAGACCTGACTGCGTCTTTTAATAAGAGTTGGAGGGCCAGTGAGATAACTCAGCAGTCTAGAGCTCCTGCTTAGGCATGCTTAGGCAAACACAGGGACTGTGTTGTGATCCTGGGCACCACATTCCATGCCAGTCTCAACCCCAGAGTGGGCTAAGACACACACACACACACACACACACACACACACACACACACACACACACACGCATACGTATTGTAGGTGATCTATTGGGTGCTCCAGTTTGAGATCTACAGATGTGATGAAGAATTGTGAGCTTCACCTACATTTACATAATTTTATGTGAAAGTAAATGCTATATTTCTTTCACATACTATTATAAGGTAAGATGAATTAGAGTTGCTCTATCTTCCTAGTAAATTAAGATCTAATGGCTGTCTTTACCTCTGGTGATGCTTCTAGCCTTAAAGTCTATCATGTCTGACAAAGAAATCGCTCTAACCTTCTCCTACTATCTACTTATTGTCTCATTTTCCAACTTTCAACAAAGATTATAATATTTCTCTGTATTTAAATTTTGGTTGAATGTGAGTCTTACAAAATAGCACAGTTCTTTTATAAAAATCCATTTTCATAGTCATGTAATTGCTTCCCTCTCTTGGTTATTGGTCTATTGGATTTTATTTCTACTTCTTATTCTCACATTGTATTTCCTCTGATTCTTCTGCTTTATTTAGCCATTCTCCTTTTAATTTCTTTGGATCACTTGAAATTTGTAGTTCTAGTTGTTTTGTAGTACCACGGATCAAACTAAGGACCTTGCACTTACCAGGCAGGTACTTATGCCACTAAGCTATCACCCCAGCTATCTCCTGGATCACTTGAGATCTATTTTTTACCTGCTTTGGCATTTACTTATACTGTACTTTTACTGTTTATTGGTGCACACTAACATAAATTTACTTTTTAAATATCTAGATTTTTGATTAAATTTATTGGCACATCTTAGGTCTATACAGTGATCACATGCACCTAAGGCACCTGTGCATGATGGATCTTAATTCTTGGTTTCCCATATCCCCCTACTCTCTGTTCAACCCCTCTTCCCACCCTTATAATAAGAGCTTTCTGTCCATTTTCCTTCCTTTCTCAATGTTTCCATACCCTTTCTTTCTTTTCACCTTCCCCCTCTCCCTAGTTTCCCTTCCCACTGTGGATATTTCTTTTCTTATTTCACAATATTGATTGTGTGTTGGTCTCTATTTGCACTTTTGGTTTCTCAAAACAGTGAAACAATGCAATATTTAAACATGTGTGTCCCATGTACTTCACTTAAGAGTATGGTTTCAAGGGACATCCATTTACCTAGAACTATCTCAAGTTTATCCTTCTTTATGACAGAGTAGAACTCCATTGCATTAAAAATAAAAATCTTCTTTTTTTAATAATGGCATTTTTTTTTCTTGTTTCAGAACTTTTGTTTATTTACTTATTTTTTATGGCTGGCTCAGCCTGCCCTGAGGGCAGGGCTGGCGCAGCATGTGGTGCCAGGGATCGAACCGCGTTCCCTGCAGCCTCCTAAGCTTTCCTAACCAGGCGCTTTAGACCACTGAGCCATTCTGCCGGGCCCCCAAAATAAAAATCTTCTTCATGGACATTTGGGCTGTTTCCAAGACATAGTTATTACAAACTGTGCCACTATAACTATGGCTGTGCAAACATCCCAACATCCCACAGTTAGTGGGATGATGCTTTTAAACTTTTTGGGAAGATGCCTTGATGGGGAGCAACTGGGTCAAATAGAACCTCCAGCTTTAGTTTTCTGAGGAATCTCTGTGCTGATTTTCCACAGTGGCTGCACCAGTCAACACTCCTACCAACAGGGGAGAAGCATTTCTTTTTTCTTACAACCCTACTAGCATTCGATATTGGTTAATTTCTTGATAACAGCCATTCTTTCTGGAGATAGGATCTCAGTGTTATTTTAATTTGTATCACTCAAATGGCTGGTGATTTTGAACATTTTTCATATATTTATTTGCCACTTCCACTTCTTCATCTTTTTCAGATGCCCATATTTGGATTGGGTCTTTAAACTTGCAGGGATCTGATTTTTTTTTTTTTTGAGTCCTTATATATTCTAGATAACAGTTTGCTTTCTGAGAAACAATTGGTAAAAGTGTTTTCCTGCACTGTGGGTTGTCTCTTCATTTGGTTGGTGATTTTTCTCACTGTACAAAAAGCTTTTTCATAAGATGAGATCCCAGTTGTTGTTCCTTTGAGATATTGCCTGGGCAACAGGATTTTGTTCATATAGTTTTTGCTTGTACCTATGTCTAAAGAATATTATTCTCTTTTCTAAAATATTTAGCTTTTCTGTGTTATATTTAGATTCTTTTTCACCTTTTATTTATATATTTGTATAAGCAAAAACCATTCTTTTAAATGAACTAAAAGAAATTAGAAGTATACTTACCTTACTTATATATAAGAAAATACATGTATATATGAAATATATATGTATATAATTATGTACATAGAAATATATCTTTCCCCTTCCTTCTTTTCTCCTTTTCCCCATACCAGTTGTTCATTTCTATTGAGCAATATCTTTTCCTTTCACAAGATCTATTGTAGATTTTGGATCTTATTTACTATTTCAATTTTTTTACACTAGGGAGATAATATGATGTTTACACATGCAAGTCTAATTTTTTTCGCTTATGAGTATGGTCTCTAGTTGTGTCTATCTATAAAAACCTCAAGTTTATCCTTGTTTATAGCTGCGAAGTACTTCATTTTACAAAAAGATCATATATTTTTTATCCATTCCTCCATTGATGGACATTTGGATTATTAGGCAATACAAATTGTGCTGCTATAAGCTTGGGTACACATATGTTACTTTGGTATGATATTTTTAAGTCTTCCAGGAAAATAGCCTGAAAGGAAGTATCTGGATCAAATGAATCCTCTAGTCCAGCAATTCTCAACCTGTGGGTCGTGACCCCAGCGGGGGCCAAACGACCAAAACACAGGGGTCGCCTAAAGCCATTCCGAATCATAACTGCAGCAAAATTACAGTTTTGAAGTAGCCACCAAAATTATTTTTTGGTTTGGGGTCACCACAACATGAGGAGCTGTATTGTAGGGTCATGGCATTAGAAAGGTTGAGAACCACTGCTCTAGTCCTAGTTTTTTCAGGAATCTTCACACTGACTTCCTCATTAATTGCAGCTGTCTACACTCCCACCAACAGCAGAAAAAGCATATCTGCCTGCTATGAATACTTTGAATGGAATTTTTAATCTGGATATCTGTTTGAATCTATTACATGGATTCCATTTCTTTCATATGCTAGACATTCATAGTTTCTGTCATTTTCCTAAATGCTTCCCTTTTTTTTTTTTTTTTTTTTTGAGGAACCAGGGATTGAACTCAGGTCCTTGTGCTTGCCAGGCAAGCACTTATTCTACTGAGCTATCTCCCCAGCTCCAATGCCTCTTTTTTATTCCAATCTGTATCTGCTCCAGTTTCATGAAGCACATCTTTCTTATAGTCACCATCTCTGAAGCCGTCTAAGAAATTATTTCTGATTTGATTGTTTTCCAGAGCTTGATTCATCTGCTTTGTTGCTTCCACTCTCACCACTTCAGAGAGTACAGGTGCGTGGCTTTCGAAGTGTTTCACCTCATTATCACGTTTGTCTTTGATGAGCTTGAAATCTGAGGTTACCTCTTGCTCAAGTGTTTCTTCATTTTAAGTTTTGTGTTGTTTCATTTTAGTTTAATTCCTAAGTTGTGATTGTAAATTGCTTTTAGTGAGTGGTTTCACTGGTAGCATTTAGAACCCTCAAGAAATGACTACATTTAAGAGATGTCTCAGGTATAACCAGCTTTTGGATTGTAAGACTGCTGCAAGATCCTCCCCTTTCAATTTATTGGGTTGAGAAGTTGCTGCCCTCATAAGCCAGCCCCCGGTTCTCTGGTACTGGTGTATAGCATTTTGACCCTGAGTCAATCTCCATCTTGGTATATCAGGAAGAACAAATGATTAGCCCCATTGTGTCACTTTGGTTAATTTAGAACATTCAGTGATACCAATAACATCAAACGGCCTAGAGAACAACAAACTGTGGTAACTATTAACTTGCCACCATAAACCATATGAATGAGATTTGCTGTTATATAACAAAGTCTAAAATGGGCCAGAAAATCGTATACAGTAATTAAGTTCTCAATGTGATGATTTTGCCTTCAGAGGAGAAAAATGCAAAAAAGGGTTGGTGGAGGGGGGGAATAGAGAAACAAAAGAGCAAGAGTTTAGAAGCAAGGCTAGGGGACCAATGAAGATTACACAAATGGCAGGAGACTAGGAAGCAAAAATCAAAGGCAAAGAGAGAAGAAAGAAAGAAAGAAAAACAGCAACAGAGCAAGAACAAAAAACTAGAAACTATGTTCACATTCAAGTACAAATGAACAAATAATGAAGAATAACACCGAACATAGCAAAAACAAAAATAAGAAAAAAGAAAAGAAAAGTCAGAAAACTGTCTACGTCAAGCTGCCTCCACTGTCCCTGGTAGGCAACCAGGTCCTGATCCAGTTGAGTAATCCCAGCAAGCAAGCTGTAGCTTTAGGGTGAGGAAGTGGATCAGCCCAGTAATCCTGCACCTTTAGGTCCACTGAACTGAAAGTTTTTGAATGTGGGTTGGAACCAGATTTTCTCAGTCTTCAGCAGTCAGTGTGCCTCTTGCCAGCTTGAACTCCGCTCCCTGACTTCCAGCCAGCCTGTCAGCTGGCCCTGTCACTGCAAGTCACTACATGGAACTGGCCCCTGGTTGTTCTGAGTTCAGGACTCTGGTGGCTCCTCTCCAAGATGACCACCAGCCAATCGCCCTCCCTGGAGGGCATCTGAACCCAAGTAACGCACCAGGCACTGCAGTTCTGCTGTGTCTACTGTTCTGTTCCACTGGCACATGTCTCTGGGGAGGCCTCTGCCACTAATAGTAGTCGCCATGCATCTGCAGGTTCAAGCCACCCCTTCCCTGCAGTGAGTCCAGGTCCAGGGAGAAAGCACCCTTGCCACCTCTTCCTCTTCCTTGAAATCCCTCCCTTTGGTCTTCCCATGGGCTTCGATCCTTACTTCAGGCCTTCCTGGGTGTCAGACACTGACTTCTCTCTTTCTCTTCCTAGTGTTGCTATATTCTAGCATCTGGACCCCAAATCTTGGAGGCCATCTTTCTTCACCGCTCACGACTCTACCATCTTCCCAAATGTTCTAAAAATCTAATCTTAATTAGCATTTCTGTTCTGGAAGGGAAGAAGTTTATAATGCATTAATGTTAACACTCCTACTGACATATTTCCTTAATCAGGTATTTAATTTTTATTTTAGCCCCACGAATGGAACATTATTATTTATTCTGTCATTGATGTTTAGTTACTAACACACTGTTAACTTGGTTGTTTACTTTTCCTTAAAATTCGGGTCTTCTGAAGTCATTTTCCTTCTTCATAAAAAATGTCTCCTATAAAAGTTCTTTAATGATGATCTTGTGGTGAAAAAATTCCCTTAATTTTTCTGTGAAAGGCTCTTTATGTCTTTCTATTTTAAATGCTGTTTTTACTACACAAACAATTCTATGATGATACATATTTTATCTCTAGCAACTTAAAAAATCATATTGTAATATCTTCTCACTCCCATGAAGCTATTGGGAAATAACAGTCAAATTCATTGTTCTTCTTTTGTAGTAAACTTGTCTTTTTCTATAAAAGATATCTTTTCTTTTTTCGTCTTTCCTCTACATTTGCTCAGTTACTGTGGAAGCATAGATTTCCATTTCCTATGTCTAGGACTTGCTTGATGTCTGAATCTAAGGATCACTCTTTTAATAAAGATACCAAATCAACTTGATAGTTTTTACATAACTTAAAATCTGTTCCATTTCGACAATTTTCTTCCAAATATTGCCTCCTCGTCTTCATTCTTCCTGCTGCCATTCATAGCAATCGATCATCTCCCCCCATTTTCAAAGTCTCTTGACTTCTATTGTACTTCTCATCTTTTTCAGGTTCTTTCCTTCTGCAACTGCATTTTCTCTAACTCCTGATAATTCCTGTGTCCTCTGTATTTATGAATCTGTTTCTATAGTTTTGTCTTTGAGATTTTTTTTAAACAGGGTCTCGTTGTAATTTAGGTTGGCCTTCAGCTCACCATTTAGCCTATGCTAGCTTTATTATTTTATTTTTCATTTACTTATTTATTTATTTTTTGTGTAGGGTCTGGTCTCACTAGGAAGCTCTGACTCATAGTGATCTTCCTGTTTCCTGCCTCCCAAGTGCTGGGATTATAGGCATGCGCCACTATGCCTGGACTCTATCAGCAGCTCAGCACACCCAAGAACAGGGCAGGCATGGCAGGCGGTGCCAGGAATCAAACCCTGGTCCCTATGCTTCCGTAAGCAAGGGCTTAGTCCACTGAGCTATACCACTGGCCCTTGTACTGGCTTTAAATTTAAGACTCTCCTCTTGTGTTGGTTTCCCAAGTGCTAGGATTATAGGTGTGCGTCACCACACCTCATTGATTTGCTGATGTCATTCACAGTGGCATTTTTCTTTATGTTATAGGTGATACTAGATATTCCATGAAAATTTGCCCAGCAGAACTCACTGGAGGCCTGCACGTTCAGGATTCGTGTTGGCCTCTTCCAGACACCTGAGACCAATACCAATTTAGGGTTTCTAAAATACTGAACAGATTTTGGCTATTATGTGCCCAAACCAATATCATTAGAACTTCTCAGTGGACATATTTAAAAATATTTGTTCCTCTATATATTTTATTCCATATCCTATGTCAATCAGTAGTATATTTTAGTGCAAGCTCTCTTCTGTCTTCTTTGGCAACACTTAAAATTGTGAATCTCAAAATGAAAAGAGCACATTAAGGAAAATCTAAAGGGTAGTAGATTAGAACACTGTATTATTTTTAATAGAAAACTTTACTGGGATCTCAGGGCGCACAATCCTGTGTGTTCTACATTTATTGTAAGCTTCAGGGCATTGCCTAAGGCACCGAGAACAAAATGAATTGATTTTACAGTGCTTAGGTCGACTCAAAGTATGAACAAGGAAAACATGAAAGGGGTTCCTACTCAACATTAAATATTTACATGACAGTTAAGATTTAAAGACTTAGAAACTTAGGCCTGGGTGTTCTCACCAATGAGAATGGGTAAGATGGCATAGCAGGGGCTCTGCGCAAAAGAGAACCTCAAGGCTCCCTGGGAAAGCCCTAGAGGACGAAGTGGTGTTCCCATAGGCTGCCTTCCTTGTGAGGAAAGGAGGGAAAAGATTTGCATTTGCTCATGTGTACCTAAAATATCTACAGAAGGATCCTCAGGAAACCGAAAATAATCGTTACTTCTTGGGCTAGGTCCCGGATGATAAGGAGCACTGTTTTGAGCCTCCAGTTTTTTTGGTTTGTTTTTATTTTTGAAGTTCTGGGGATTTAATGTAGAGCCTTCCCACTGAACTATATCCCCAGTCCTTTCTATGCAGTTTTAAAACTTATAAGACACAGTCTCACTAAGACACTAAGTGGCCCAGACTGGACTCAAAGTTGTGGTCCAAGAGTAATGGGATTATATGCTGGGACTTCAGTTTACAACCATGTCTAAAACTCCTGAGTTCTAAACAGTGAAACTGTATTATGCATTCACGTGCATTGACCGACAGATATGAAGATAAATGAAAAGTCAATGTGTAAATGAATGAGCATGTGTGTGAACCACTTCCTAGAATGGGCCACTTCCCGACTGCTGCCTTGTCCCTCTGTTCTTGTACCCTGAGGTGTCTTCTGAGGATAACAGCACCTCCTCCTGGGATTATTGTGAGCACTGAGTTAAGACAAGAGTTAGAATCAAGCTTAATATGTAGTAATTATACACATACACACACACACATACACACACAAAATGTTAGTTCTCATTTCTATTATAACCTTTTTGATCTGGGAAGATTACCTGAGAAAACATGGACTTTGTATTTACCTATACCTGGCTTTTAATCCAGGGTCTCCTACTTACCTTCTATGAGATATTGTTGAGTTTCTCCCCTCTCTGTTTCCACATGTATAAAATATGAAAAAAGAAAATACATATAAGTAGAATGACCATAAATAGCTCAGCCATTTCACTGAATTGCTGTTTGTTGGTAGTAGGTAATTGTTATTTATTTTTAGAAATAATAATGGTAGTGCATGCTGTTTTTTTTTTTAAAGAATTTTTTATTTTATTTATTTATGTTTTTCTTGTTTCATAACCTTTATTTGCTTATTCACTATTTTTATGGCTGGCTCAGCCCGCGCCCTGACGGCAGGGCTGGCGCAGCAGGTGGTGCCGGGGATTGAACCGCGGTCCCTGAAGCCGCCCAAGCTTTCCCAAGCAGGCGCTTTAGATCACTGAGCCATCCCGCTGGGCCCCGGTAGTGCATGCTGTTTTAATGAGACTTTATAATTTACAAATAGATGCTAAAGTATTTATGGATAAAAATATCCTTGGTTTGCTTCAAGCTAATGAAGGAATGGATGGGGGAACACATGAGACAGGAATACCTATTAATGGAGATCATCATAATTGACCAATAAGAATGTAGTATTTGGCCAGGTGGAATGATGCACATTTGTAATCCCGGCACTCAGGAGACTGAGGCAGGAGCATCCCCGTTAGTTTGAGGCCAATGTAGGCTACATAAGCAAGTTCAAGGCCACCCTGCACTACATAACAGATTTTGTCTCAAAACAAATATATATATATATATATATATATATATCATTAAATAGTTCTCTCTCATCTTTTATATATGTTTTGTTTTTTTCAAAAATTATGTGAAGTGAGCAAAACCTTTACAGTGGCAGGTGTGCAGTAAGGATGCTGCAATATACAGCTTTGGTAGCAAGGTATAGAACTGGTGGTATAGCAGTTGTCACAGTACAATTGTTTTTATATTTACTAACTTCAGGGCTGGCCAGGTAGCTCAGTGGACTAAAGTGCCTGCTTAGGCAGACACAGGGACTGGGGTGCAATCCCAGGGGCTGCCATGCTGGCTGTGGCCCCGAAGCGTGCTGAGATGGTAACTGAGACTGGGTGTGGTGGTGCTTGCCTATAACCCCAGAGCTTGGGAGGCTGAAAACAGGAGGATCGCTAGGAGTCCAATCTGTGTAGTGAGACCCTGGAGACCCTGTACTAAATGTATTTTAAAAAAATAACACTATGTATGTGTATTTTTACTAACTTCAGATAAATGGTCAAGAACAAAAGCAGGTAGACAAGGGTGTGGGAGATAGAGACAGAGATAGAGATGGAGATGGAAATGGAAATGGAGATGGAGATAGAGATAGAGATAGAGATAGAGGAGATATATAGAGAGATAGACGACATAGACATAGACATAGACATAGACATAGACATAGACACAGAGATAGACGTAGAGATAGAGATGTAGAAAATTACTCTTTTTTGTAATACTGAGCAATGAACTCAGGGTTTTTGCCCTGAGCCATACCCCCAGCCATCCGCTTTTTAAAACTGTGCTTTATTAGCATACCTCCAATATTTCTCAAGGCAGTCTTACCAAGCTGCCAGGACTGGTCTAGAGCTTGGCATCCTCTTCACTCAGCCTCCCAGGGTACTGGGCTACAGGTGTTTGCCACTTCAGCCAAGAAAAAGAAAAAAAAAGTCCTTTTCATGAAGATCCCCAGTTTCTAATATTTGGAAAGATGCCAATCCCCACTCCACCCCACCCTGGAGGGAGCAGGCTGCAGAGTTCTGAGACACAACATTCATGGCACTCAGCCAAAAACCAGAACCCGGATAATGGTGGAAGTCCCCTTCCATTGTTCAATGTCAGCAGCCATTTTTAACCTTCATTTTGAGTTTCCATTAAGCAGCCTCCAAAAGGAGGTTACTTTTTTGTATCTCTACACAGTTTCTATCTTTCGGATCAAATACCTCTTTTCCATTTAACCTGAAGAGCTGAAAGTGAATTTGAATGACAGATGTGTGGTCCCTTTGGGAGAGCTGTTAGTATCAGAGGAGTGGACATTTGGAAATGCTCCCTTCAAAACATTTCCCCCTTATGTTTCACCCATCCCACCTCTGTCTCCATGGAAATGGGGTCAGAGGCCACGGGGAGCTCACCAAGAGCCAGCTGCTGAGAAGTAGAATTCGCACTTAGAGATTTCAGCTGAAAGCTATAAACTCTCTTACAAAGACCAGCTGAGTCTTTTGGGCTCTGCAGTCTCTAAGGTTATATATATACGTATATATATGTGTATATATATATATACATATATATATAGTATATATATATATATATTAACACTGATAAATAGGTGGCTTTTCAGTTTTGCTTTTGTCTTTTGCTGTGTACATGAAAAAAGAAATACAACTAAGATACAACTAAGTCAGAAATATTTCTTCATTTATATTTGTATGTCTTCTATGCAAGAAGCCAAGTGTGGAGACATTCTTTACCAAGTTATTTTCAATTTAATATCTTTAAATGCTAGCATGCACAGAGTACTAAGCTGCAGCACTAGCTTGGTGTCTGTCCTTTCAAGCTACAGACAATGCCAGATAGTGAAGAAAAGCCAATGTGAATTTATTCATTCCACACTACCCGTGATACATGGCTATGTCCAACCAACTGCCACAGTAACATAATGCAAAATCTTTCGGTTAAAAAACAAATCTCAAGACATAAATCATTGTTAACTTTCTATAAAGATTTTATAAATTTGAGAATAATTTGATATCAGCACCTTAATTTTTAGTTTTCTATCTTCCAGTTATTTTTTCAGAAATCGTTTGAAAATATGATATTAGACAAGGATGCCAAATATTTTCATCTATTTCTACATGTTCTGCATTATCATTTTGTTCAGTAGCAAACAAAAGCACTAACTGAAACAATATGAAACAGAAACGCAGGTTTGAAGATGACCTATAGCAGATTATTTAATTTGGAACAAATGAATCTGTTTCAAACTATTTTTAATCTTCTCTTTTCAACATGAATCTCTATAGTTCAAAGTTCAGAAACTCAGCATTATTCCCAAGTACTATTGCAAAATTTCATCATTGCTCTTACATAAAGCATTGAGCTATTACTTTTAATCATCAATCACACAACTACTCAGAATTTTTCAGAACATAATTGCAGCAAACATCAGTGTCAGAACATCTCTTGGGGCTTTAATACTCTCGTTCTGCTTCTCTGTTTCTCTCTGTGTCTCTCTTGCTCTATCTCTTTCTGTCTCTGTCTCTCTGTCTGTCTCTGCCTCTCTGTTTCTGTCTTTCTGTCCCTCCTCTCTGTCTCTCTCTGTCTCTATCCCTCTGTCTCTGTCTCTCTGTGAATGTCTCTGTCTCCCTCTGTTTCTCTCTCCTTGTTTCTCTCTCTCTGTCTCTCCCTCCCTCCCTCTGTCTCTGTCTCTCTGTCTCTTTCTGTTTCTGTTTCTCTGTCTCTGTCTCTATCTTTCTGTCTCTCTTCTCTGTCTCTGTCTCTCTGTCTTTGTCTCTCTGTCTCCCTCTTTCTCTCCATTCCACTCTCTCCCTCTCTCTCTCTTGCTCTGTCTCTGTCCCTCTGTCTCTGTGTCTCTGTCTGACTTTGTCTCTCTGTCTCTGTTTCTGCCTCCATCTCCCTCTGCTTCTCTCTCTTCCTCTCTCTCTCACCCTCTGTCCCTCTCTCCCTCCCTCCCTCCCCTCCCTCTGTCTCTGTCTCTCTCTCCCTCCATGCCTCCCTCAGCTCTCATTTTGGTTCTCAGCCAGTCACAATATTGCTTTCATCGCCCCTGCTTCCCTTCCCCTCTAGCCCTTCTCCTGTCTGCGCTGAGCCCTCCCTGCCCTGGCTGGAGCCCTTATTCCGCTCTCCTCTGCTCTCAGAAGCGAAACAGAACATCGTGTTCTGAAGCTACCCAGCACACATGCCTCAGCACGCTGCCAAGTTCACAGCTGACCAACTGGCTTACTTTAGAGGACTTGCCTTTATACAACTTACAACCCTTTATTTCCACCACTCTATCCTCACCCTATCCCCTGCCACACATACTAATAAATGGAGAGTTCTTTGGTTTTGTTGTAGCAAAATGAGCAGCCGTTTCTCCCCCCTTCTTTGGCTCCCAGCTTGCCTGTTCCCTCCTGAATTGATGGAAAATATCAGTCAATGTGGTGTACAAAGATGTTCCAGAGTGACCAACCCTGCATTAATAATTGATTTCAAAAGATACACACTAACAAAATGATATGCTGTCCCATTTTTGGAGCTTTGCCCTTGTAAAGTAATTTTCTCCCCAAATCAGGTCCAGGGAAACCTGTGTTCTTCTGCTTTAAGAAGACAGCCAATATGTGGCTTTTTCACAGAGATTTTGTGCGATGGGCCTGGTGCCTGCGGACACAGGCATTCTGAACATTCCTTATTGCTGTTTCAATCTCCTAAGCTTTTCTTCTTTAAAATAAATTCAAAAACATGTAGGAGAAGGTGAAGAATTAACAAGCAAAATTAATTTCCATGTGGGAATTGGTTCATTGTGACTTTGCTGATATTTTAGATTTTGTTTCCAGCACCATTTTTCAGGAGAAAGATCTCTCTTAAAGCTAGATTCAGATTTATATGAAGTGGATAAAACCTGATGCCCTTTTGATGAAGAAGAATATAAAATTAGGCCCAAGAAACATATCTGTTCAGAATGAGAAGAGAAAATACAGCAACGAAGACATCTTAAAAGGCATCCAGGGGCCAGCAAGATAGCCCAGGGGACTAAGCACCTGTTTGAGCAAGCGCAGGGACCAGGGTTCAATCTTGGACCCTGCAGGCCATGCCAGCCCCGCCCCCAGATGCGCTGAGCTGGCAACAGAGTGGGGTGTGGCGGTGCACACCTATAATCCCAGCGCTGGAGAGGCTGAAAATAGCAGGATCACTGTGAGTCTGAGCTGTGCAGTGAGACCCTGTACCAAATACATAAAAAGGAAAAAACAGAAAGGCCTTCAGAAACATAGCATTATATCTATCAATAGTTATTATTGCCACTGCCTGCAGTTCTGCTGTTGTACCCACCTTTGTAGCTACATTTCACGTCAGCCTTTTTTTTTTTTTTCTTACATCCTCCTATGTGGAGGACTTTAGGACAGCATTCTGTGTACAGAGGCAGATGTTTGTCTCCTCTCTCATCATAGACACAATTTATTTGTTGTAGGTGGAGCAGAGAACATTCCTTTAACTTCGGCACATATTGGTCGTGCCACACCTGAAGCAGTGCCTTCTCTGTAAGTGCTCCGTGAGAAAGTGCCCCAGCTACAAAGTGCTCTAGACCCTTGTACTTTTAGGGAGCGCTTCATTTGGCCCTTTGGGGTTGCCTCAGCAGCTGTTCCAGCACCCAATCTGCTGCCCTGGAAGGAGGAAGAGGACACAGGCACCCATATACATTCGCAAGCCCCAGTCCAGATGGCCCTGAGCAGAGAATGGTGTCCCAAGCATCCTATTTCAAACCTGCTCTTCAGTGCCCACGGATTGCAGATCGCTAGGGGAGTCCTCACTCGTGGCAGGTGTCCTCCTCACTCTTGGAGGTTGGCACACAGGACGGATTCAAGGTATGCACTTACTTTACCCATAGAAGACACAGATGCTGCCCCCTGGATGAGGCAGTGCTCCATCTCCTAGAAGGCCACACAAGACCCTGGGTGGAGCAGGGCTTGTGGACATAAATGGCCAAGAGACTTAAGGTTCTATAGCAATGCAGAACTCCTCTCTGGTCACAGAGTTGACACTGGTGAAATGGAAAATGCAATTGAATTTTCCAACCAAATCAACCCTTAGGGTGTTTTTTTTTTTTTTTTTTTTTTTTTTTTTTTTTTTTTTTTTTTTTTTTTAATCAAAGCTCTTCATGGCAGAGATTTTTATCTGCATGGCTCACCACTAGATTTTCATCCTTTAACTCTTGCTCAGAATGTTTTCTGTTTGAGGAAGGGACTCAGATCAGTTACCATGCCTTTATTTGCCTGGATTATGACAGACTAGCCAACTGAATGCCACTGGCTGTTGCTCACCTTATTTGTCTTCATGCACCATCGAGATCCTTATGGTCACATCACCCAAGACCCACATGCGCAGTTGGGGGGTGGGCGGGGCTACAGAACATATCTGAGGCATCATGTCATGTGCTTCTCCTCTGGAGCGCATGCTCTACTGCTGCCCAGATAGTCAAACATCAAGCTGTCCCAGCGGGGAGTCCTGCAATCAGACTAGAATGCCTGAACTGTCAGAAAGCTCTTTAGCCCCTTTAAAAAACATTAGTTTAAAGTACTAAGAGAAGAATTTTTAAAATGTGAACATGCTTTCTTGTTTACTTTTTTTTTTTTTTTGAGGATTCAGAGATGCCCTTTTCACTTCTGGCAAGAAAATTATGTGGGTGGTGTGGTCCACATGTGGGTTGTCAGGCCACTTCATCTCTGGAGCCTACAAAGAACAATGTGGCCATAGAGAGTGAGGGCAATGTGACTGGAAAGAACCCATGGAACCCGGAGGTTCCATAAGGACAGCATGATGAAGCTATTCCTCGAGATAATGTCTTAATCTCCTTTAATTGCTATAACGGAATACCAGTTTAAGTAACAAAAATACCAGAAATGTCCATCTCAGTGCTTTGGAAGTTCTGACCTGAATGAGTCCAACATCAAGATGTCAACAGCTGTGGGGTCTAATGAGGGCCTATTTCTTGGCTCATGGAGTCTCCTCACTGTGTCTTTCTGGCCACTTTTGTTCAATCTTTTTTGAGACAAAGTCTGGTTGTGCAGCATAAGCTGATCTTGAGCTCTCTTTGTAACCCAAGCTGGTCTCAAATTTGCAATGATCCTTCTGCCTCAGTCTCCTGAGTGCTAGGATTACAGGCATGAGCCACCACACCCAGCTTTCTGGCCACATTTATAAGGGCACTTACTCCCTCCCTGAGGGCCCCACATTCATGACATAATCACTTCCCTCTAATCCCTACCTACTGATATGGGTATTTCACTGGGAATAAAGATTTTAATACATGGATTTTACAGGAGCACCAATGTGCAAACCATAGCAAAGAGGATGGAAACTTTTCTCATCTCTTGCAGTCATTTCTCCATCAGTTCCTATACTAGTTACTTTCTTATCACTGCGCCAAAATACTCAAATCCCATAGACTAAAGGAGGAGAGGGATAGCTTGGCACATGGTTTCCAGGGAGGCAGTACATGGCTGTAGGCTCCAAAGCAGTAGGGGCCTTCTGGGCAGGCCAGGCAGAGGACAGCTACCTGCCTTGAGTGGCCATGAGCAGAGAGTGAAGGGAAGAGGGAGCAGGGAGGAGGGAACACCCTTCCAGGTCACGCCTTCAGTGACCACCTCCAGCCGGCCCCACATCCAGGCAGCACTTGGGTTGAGAGCTCAGCAGTGGATGAGTCAGCAGTCCACTGCTGACTGCAGAGCCCCCACGAGGGTTACAGGTTCAATCACCTTGTAAAAGACCCACCTCTGACTCAATGACACTTTGGGGGAACATGTTAGAGCTAGCTAGAGATAGCACCTCCTATCACCAGTAGCAATAATAATATTGATAAACTAAGCCTGTGTCTGTAGTATTTAAAAACCCTCTCTTTATGATAAGGAAAAGTGAGAGCTGTTACCTTGGGGGAATTTGGCTTTGGTACGGTGCTGAGTACCTAGTGAGTATTTGAAGAAAACTTACTGAAACAATTTCAGTATATCTGATCCTCACTGCTAAGGGTTATATACAGTTTTGCAAAATGGAGCATGGCTGTCTTTTATTAATTTATTCAAACAGCTGGATGTGGTGGTGCGTGCCTGTAATCCCAGCACTTGGAAGGCTAAAGCAGGAGGATCGCCATGAGTCTAAAGCCAGTCCAGGCTACATACTGAACTCAAGGCCAGCCTGAGCCACACAGTGTGACACTCTCTCAACAAAAATGTATTCAGGAAGCTCTTGCTCAGAGCAAGGACCTCACCCTCTGGGAGATGATAACTCAGTGGAGAAGACAAATGTACAGCACATTTGTTCCTGCTGCTATAGACCAGTGACCACAGTGCTGGCACCTGGAAGCAGCAGTGTTTCTAGCTCATAGGCATGGGGCTGGTAATCATGGGGACAACACAACAGGGCCTCTGCTCAGAGTCTCTCAGAACTGACGTGGGGGTAGCAGGCAAACTGCCTTTTCATCTGGACCTGGGGCCCAGTCCAAGAACATGTAGCTGGGACAAAAATTCAGTTCCTTGAAATGGCAGGATGGAAGTTCCTTACTGGCTGTCAACCAGGGGCCACTCACATCCTAGACACTGCCCACAGTCCTTGCCTAGAGCACCCCACCATCTCCATGCAAGCCAGTGTGTCTCTCCCTGCAGCCAATCCTTCTTACACCTCAACTCCCTCTTGAAGAAAATCTTCTCTTTTAAAGTTGATCTGCATAGTCTGTCTCACCAAACATGATCCCACTGTTCAAAGGCCTATGTGTTTGGCATTTTAATGACATCTGCAACCATCCCCCTCCTCCCTTGGCCATATCCCAGTTATGAGAGCAAACCTCGTCACATTTGCTGACTGGGTTCACATTGGATGGGAGTAGATTGTGCAAGGGATCATGGGACGCTGTCTTGGAATTCTCCGCACCACACATAGCAAAAGGTACCATCCACCAGGTTAAGAGAGGAAAAGTGGCTACAAAATGCTATGGGAGGGCCAGCAAGACAGCTCAACAGACCAGGCACCTGCTGGGGGCAAGCACAGGGACTGGGGTTCGATCCCCAGCACTACATGCTGTGCCAGCCCCTCCCTCTGGGCCTACTGAGCCAGCCACCAAGTCCAGGTGTGGTGGTGCAAGCTTGTAACCCCAGCGCTGTGGAGTCTGAGACTAGGGAGATCACTGGGAGTCCAAGCTGCACAGCGAGACCCTACACCAAACACACACAGAAAAGAAAAAAAAAATTCTGTGGGAACTCAGACATGGGAAGAAAGCAAACCTGCCCTGCAGAATGGATAGTTAGAGTAAGAAAAGAAGTAATGACTGAGCTGGTAGGAGGAATGAGTGGGAGACAACAGGTAGAGAAAGGGCCACTTCTGTACTTCACTGCTCACAGTGTTTTTCTTATCTCCACCAATACTTCTTAGGCACTTGAGCCCAGGACACCTGCCACTTCCGAGGACCTCACCCCTCATCCCACCCCAGTGCGCCAACCCTGGCCATGGATAAATAGGGAAACATTAAGAAATATTGGGATATTGAATATCTAATTTGTGATAGACATAAATTCTTCATCTACCTTATTCATATTCCCCACCAACCAGATGTTTGAAATCATAAAATTTGAAATTTGTGAAGCTTTTGACTCATACATGTGGGAAGAAATAACCGATTGTTGGCTCACAGATAGATCGATTCCTTCTACTCCTTCCAAGCTTTGCTCATTTCATTGAACTGAGTCATCTTTGCTTCAGAAGTTGTATTAGCTGAGATGCTTCAGAGAATCCCAATCAGACAGACAGACAGACAGACAGACAGACAGACAGGCAGGCAGGCAGGCAGGCAGGCAGGCAGGCAGGCAGGCAGGCAGACAGACAGACAGACAGACAGACAGACAGACAGATGATACTTTAAAGGACTAACTCATGCAATCATGAGGACTAGAGAATTCAGAGCCTGAAGTGGGAAGGGCGTGGAAGCAGTTAACGTGGCTGGTGCTGTGAGCTTACAAGCACCCTCATTTTTGCCGCCAAGGCTTTTGAAATGACTGGACAGGGCCTGCCCTCTGTAAGTAAAGTAATCGCTTTTCCACCGAAGGTAGGTGCAAGTCCCATTTGCAAAATACTTGTTTGATCATTGTTTGATGAAGTACTTGGGTAATGCAGTCTAGCCACACTGACCTATAAAACCAGGGGAGCACTAACAGTCTTGCACTGTAACAGTTAGGTCTCCAGGTGCTAAACCCTCAGGCAACATCATGAAGAGGGGTACCACCAGGCCATACTAACTCAACCTGGAATGATGAGAAATAATAAAATAGCTCTTATAGGCCGCTAGTATTGGAGTGGTTTGTTATGATGTAATAAAAAATACAAACACAGGTCAAAAGGAAATTGAACATGAAAGCCTGAGTCTGGAATAATACAGAGAAGCTCTGAGAAAAAAAATGGCAGACCCTGAGGTTGGTCCTCTGGACTAAGGCCGTTCCTATAACTCCATTCCAGAGACCCACATCATGCCATTCTGTTCAGAGCTACCCAGGCATCCTCCACACACTTACTGATTACCTTCTTCCTTTTCAAGAACATCTAGTTTTTGCTTAGGGATCCAAAAAATAAGACTTTTCCACTAAAGACGCAAAGCTTGTGACCCTGAACCAATCAACCTGTGCCAAACATGGTATTTGACTCACAGAAGGTGAAGGATCTAACCAGTCCAGAGTCTCTGTGGATTGCTCCAGCCAAAATGTCCTTTGTGCCTTGTAGATGTCAAGGAGCAAATGCGCGGTCCCTTCCAGTGACTGCTGGGAGCCAGTAGGGGACCTTGACAGGATCCCGGAGAACAAAACGGAGATAAGCCTCCTCCCTAGCACTGCCTCATCACTGCACTGCTTGGAGCCTTGCCTGAAGCTTCAAATCTATGCAGAACCAAATGTCCTGTAATACTGAAGCCTAGGCATGTTATATTTTTTATTATTTGATCTGAAAATCTCTATCTACCAGAGCCATCTCTATATAAGAGAGAATTGTTAGGTGCTAGGACAATAGCTCAACAGTTGTCTACAAAAAGAGATATAACTCCCTTTGGCCTATAGTAAGAACTGACTTGGAATAGGTACATAGAAGGAGTTGAAGGTCATGTGGTGTCCCAGCTGTCACCTCCAGGCTCTGTATGTCACCTGTTAGGAAGAACGGGAACTAGAAATTCACTGAGACTACGCCATGTACCAGGAACTGGTCTGGGTTCTTCACCTGTTAATCTTACTAAATCTCTCTACTATCTCCCCGAGTTATGGCTTTAACCCTTGCAAATATGGAAACTAAAGTACAGAAAAAGCAACTAACTTGGTCTGAGTCTCACTGCTATTCAACTTTGGCAGAGTTCAAACTCAATTACACCTGACTGCAATGCGCCTTCCCTCCCCTCCCCCACATCTCAGAAGTACTCTATCCTATCAGTTCTGGTAGCATTATCAAGAAGAGTAACTACTAGTAAATATAAGTAAAGGACCGCTCTGAGCACATAAACTCTTGGGGGACAGGGGCAAAACCTACTCTCAACTCTATTAACTACCCAGGCTGTCCAGTCTCATGACCAGCTGTGTCCCACACAGAATCATGGAATGTGGGAGCAGGCCGTCTACTCTGATCTCTTGCCTTTGGATGGATGACCTGCCCTGGAGTCCCACACCAAGAAGCAATCCTTGCTTGAACTAGAACCTCAGTGTGCTTTGGTCCCCTGCTGGCTCAGGGCATGGAGTGCTGTGTGGAACCACACTGCCTGGGTTCCCTGCTTGGCTCCATCACTCACTGAGTGGGTTGGGCAAGCTATTTATTCATGCTGATCCTTGGTCTCCTCACTTGTCACACACGAGGTAAGGAAATCTGAGATGTAATTTACGTTCAACAACATCAGGAAAACAGGGAGGGCTATTAGCCCGGGTTGCCACCAGAGTGATCTAAATTACAGTCTCACTAATCTGCCTACATCTGCTCTGGAAAATAATTATGGCACTGTGAAATGACAAAGAGGATATGGCAAGAACCCCGATTTTAATTTTAGTTTATCTAATCTTTGTTGTTTCCTCCCTGCTTTCTCCTGATTATTGGTAAAAGTAGGCATACAGAGGTCCCCATTTATTTTCCCATGTTCCATTATTGCAGTCAGCCTCAGGGAAGGGACTTGATAAGCTCGTTCAGTGGTGACGTACCGACATCTTAACCAGTGTTTCTCTCTTTCAGGGATTTTTGCCGTTTCACCAAGGAATGAGGCCCCAAGTTGAGGCCTTCTAAGGTTAGAGTTTGGATATCAGTCCAAAATGGGACAGGTTTGCCTTCACTTTGATCCTGATGGTGTAGTTTTGAGAAGAAGGGAGAAATGCCAGATCTGTTTGCAAATCTTGTTCCACCTCCAGGATAGCAGTGACTGCATCAGGTGGGCCACCAAGAAAGAAGAAAGTGTTAGACTCTTCTCAGGACTTACCGAGACCCCAGCTTGGGGTGAGCTGTTCTTAGGGGTGGGGACAGAGGACAGCCCCAGGGAGACCCAAGCCTTGGCTGAGACATAGCAAAGCTGTCTAAGAGCCTGCCTGGCAAGTGCAAGGACCCAGATCAGATCTCCAGTACCACATGCTGTGCAGCTGTGCTGGCCACCAAAACCAGGCACGGCTGCTCAGACCTATAATCCAAGCACTAGGGAGGCTGCAAATAGGAGGATCATTATGAGTCTGAGCTGCATAGCAAGACCCTATGCCAAATAAATAAATAAATAAATAAATAAATAAATAAATAAATAAATAAAGTGGGTTGTTTTGTTTTGTTTTGTTTTGTTTTTCCAGGACCAGGGTTCAAATTCATAACCTTGCACTTGTCAGGCAGGCACTTGTGCACAGAGCTATCTCCCCAGCCCCAAATAAATGAGTTTTTAAAAACTTTTTAAAAGCACCAGTGAGATAGCTCAGCAGTCTAAAGCACCTGTTTAGGCAAGTTTAGGCAAAGCTCAGGAACCATGGCTCGATCCCCAGCACCACATGTCACACCAGCCCCAACTGCCAGGCGGGCTAAGCAGTTCACTAAATAAATAAATAAATTTTTAAAACTTAAAAAAAGACCCCAGCCTTCACTATATCATACTCAAGAAACCAGAATGGGGCAAGGTGGCCCATTTACAACCTCAGGAGCAGGCTGGAACCTGATCTCAAATCCCTCTCTTGCTTAGCTGGCTCTGCACTGTGGTCAGGGACAGATTCTGAGCACAATGATGGCTGAAGCTCCCCCCACCCAGCCCCGTCTCGCTGCCCTCCAGGCTGGCACACCACTCAATGAACTGGGGGCGCAAGCAGGAGGCAGGAATGTGTACTGTCACCAAGGGCTGCCTGGACTTTGGAAGACAGGACTCTGGCCAGGTCAAATCTCAGCTCACAGGGAGTTCCCTCTTAAGTGCCCTGGGCAGATAGAAGGAGGGAGGGGATCCTTAGGAACCGAAGTCCAAGTGGAGCCGCTCCTCCATTGCCAGAGAATCCCGAGGTTAAGAATGGAGGTTGGACATGGGAGGGGTGGAGCAGCCTGTGTCTCCTTGATAAGGGTGGTGCCTCGAACCTCAGACCCCACTGGAAGCCTTTCCACTGTAGGCTCTGTAGTCAGTCTTAACAGACTAATGGCTCCACGCACAATGTGAATGGAAGCTGCAGCATGAATATGTGAATAATATCAGCCCCAACATATAGCTCTTTATTTCTATCATTGAAAAGACAGAGCCGGGCGTGGTGGCGCACACCTGTAATCCCAGCACTCGGGAGGCTGAGGCACGAGGATTGGTGCGAGTTCGAGACCAGCCTGGGCTACAAAAGTGAGCTCAGGACCAGCCTCAACTGCATAGCTAGACCCTGTCTCAAAAAGACAAAAAAAAAAAAAAAGACAGTAAGCTACATTTACTTCCACACCTACAAAATTATCTCAACTTCCAAAGAGATTCTCACTCTTAAAAAGCTCAGAGACAGTGGACTACATCCCTGCTTTCTATCCCCTGTCACTGCCACCGCCATGTCCATTAGTGACAGGTTTATGAGTGGGATTCTTCTGCCTGCTCCTTTTATCATGGGGAAATATATATTTGTTCTTCTCTGCTGAATATTGGATAAAATAAATCAAACCTATGTGCCTGCAAATGACTTCCTTTAAACTATTTCCGGGTGTATTTCCCTTGAAGTGTATCTCATGCTTTTCTGTAGGTGAGCTTAGCCTATCTGGCTTTACAGCTCCTCCCTATTGTTGATTTAGGGGCAGAATTTTTTTTTCTTTCTTGAGAAAACTGAACTCTGCCTTTTGAACTCCCCTACTCACTGCCACAGAAAAAGGCAACTGTGATCTGTGGACAATCTCTTCCTAAATAATCTAGAACCTCGGTTGATGACACATCGACAGTTATGGTATCAGACTCCTAGTTAGCAGCAGTTTAAGACCAAGAGCACACTCCTAGCTTGGCTGTTTAACAGTGGACAATGTTCAGTTATATTTGAACATTCTTCTGTGTTATTCTGTCTTTGACGCTGTGGTTTATATTGATGTTTTCATTCACAAAAATATATCACAAAACATTTAAAACAGAAATGTACAAAGAGGGGGCAGGGGAGATAGCTCAGTAGAGTAAGCGCTTGCCTGGCAAGTGTAAAGTCCTGAGTTCAATCCCTGGTACTGCAGAAAAAAAAAAAAAAAAGATCCAGAAATGTACAAAGAAAACAATACCCTCAATAGCCCAGGGACAGAGTGGATTAAAATTTGAAATGCTTTGGAAGGTAAGGAGTATCCTGATGTGTAAGAGGTGAATTTATGGCTGGCTACTGTTCATTTTCCTTACAAATACTGCAGCAAATAATGTGTTAAAAAAAAACATTAATGAAATGATACCACACGCATTTCAAGCATGCGCCTGCTCTCGTCCTCTTTGTCTTCACATCGCCTCTGAGGAAGCAGCTTCCCTTTGTGTTTGGTGGAGAAAACTATATTTGGAGCAGACACTCTATCCTACTCACAGCAAGAAGTCTTTTATTAGGGTTGAGATACTGGCCACTGTGACCCAGGACAGCATACTTCATCTCATCGAACTGCTCTATAAAAGATGAACAGCCGGGTGTGGTGTGACACAGGCCCCATAATTCTAGCATTCAGGAGGCTGAGATAGGAGGATCATTGTCAGTTCAAGACCAGCTGGGGCTACACAGTAAACTCAAAGCCAGCCTGAACAGCATAGTGAGATCCTGTGTCAAGAAGAAGGAAAAAATAATAATAATAAGATGAGCAGTCCCCAGACTTTGATACATAAAAGATTATGCTAAAAAAACAAATTTTGAAAAGGCCCAGCCAGCTAGCTCAGTGGACTAAAGAGTCTCCTTAGGCAGGCGCAGGGACCAGGGTTCAATCCCTGGCAGTGCAGTACCAGCCCCACTTCCGGGGTGTGCTGAGACTGTGACTGTGGCTGAGTGTGATGGTACACCTATAATTCTAGTGCTTTGGAGGCTGAACACAGGAAGATTACTATGAGCCTGATCTGTGTAGCAAAAGCCCTGAAATAAATACATAAATTAAAAAAAAAAAAAAAAAAAAAAAAAAAAAAAAAAAAAAAAAAAAAAAAAAAAAAAAAAAAAAAAGCCCTGGGCCACCAACCAAATTTCAGGACACCCACCAATTTCTAATTCTCCCCAGGACTACCATGTCCCTGCATTTAGGCAATATTAAATAGAAAATTCTTTCAGTATTCCTGCTTCCACTGGCTTTGGCAAGCCAAGCACCGAAGGACAAAGTGAGCGTTATAAACTGACCATTGAAAGTCTATGATTTGCTAGTTACAATTTACAGAATAAGTGTAGAGAGGTCAGTAAACATAAATGATAGTAAGTAAGGCTAAGGAACTATAAACCAGTTTGATAGGTTGCAAGAAATGAACAAGTCTATTATAAGTTAACATGGACTCCTGATGATATGGGTTTTACACAGTGATTTTCAGAGAATGCAATGCATAAAGGAGGAAAAGGATACTCCAAGTGAAAAAGCCTGACCAGCTATTCAGCGAGATCAAGGTCAGCATCAGCTGTCATAAATCATGCTGAACTAGCAACATACTCTAGATATGATGTGATAAAGTAGCACCAAGTTCTCTGTGTGGTTTTCCTGCCCCAAATCCATTACTCCATGCTAAGCATGAGAAAAACAGCAGACAAATCTCAACAGAGAGGCATCCCCTTGCCTCTTGAGAAATTGGTTATCAGCACTCCTCCAAATTACCAAGGTAACCCCAGCCCACAAAAGTCTGGAAAACTCTTAAACCCAAGCAGAGCCTGAAGGGACAGACAACTAAATGTAATGGGACAACCTGCCCGGCACCAGAGGTGGTAAAGGAAATTAAGTACAACCGAAAGTAATCTTAAAAACCTATGTCATCGGTTAATGTATAAATATTGGTTTAGCAACTATAATAGCATTCATTTAAGATGTGACTAGGTGAAATTCTGGCAACTCTGTAATTTATCCTCTCCATTTTTATTCAAATCTCAATCTCTCTTATTTTTTATTTAAATCTCCATTTTGTTGCCCCAAAATGACATCTTGCAAAAGTGTTTGATATTAATGAGTAGTCATTTACGGTAAAATAAGAATGGGCTAACTATTGGAATTTAAAAGGTTTTGTACATAAAGTCCATGTTGCAAACCACTGAGAAGGTGTACTTTTTTTTTTTTTAACTCTGCCTAATTCATTTTACTTTATCTGAAATTTTCTGGAATTTTCTACAATGAAAAAAGTAGCTATTTTAGTCTCTTTCAACTATTATCTGGCTCTTTCTTCCCCGGGGCCGGCTCACCTGTTGCAGGCCAAAGCCACCTCAGGCCTTCCACTTGAAATTTGTACAGCATCAGCTCAGTGTTCTCTAGAAAGAGTAAAAACTACTTTGCAGTCATTAACAAGGTTGGCTTTCTGATCGCACTGCTTACAAACTAGCTTAATCATGTTGGACAAATTTGCTAATCTCTCTGAAACTCAATTATATTCCCTTCATTAAAAAAGAAAAAACATCAGAAAAGAAAACGGTAAAGGGTAGCGGCAGCAGGAAACATGAACGTGAAGAACCTGACTCAGTGCCCGTCCCACGAAAGGTCTCAGCAAATGACAGCTTGTAGTCAACAGGGTTATCAGTCCAAACCAAGAGCAGATAATCTCCTTTGGCCTGGCTGTAAGGAAATAGGACTTAGAGACTGCCCTTCAAGTGCTCTGCTGTCAGAGCTGCACGGAACATCCAAAAGAAGGCGCTCTGCCAAGCAGCCTGGGGCTTGGTCATTAGGCAAAGTCAGGGGCTTTGTGAATGTTTGCATCAGCGCTGGCTGAGCAGAGAAAACCCAAGCCACAGGGTACATCGCTGCAGGTCAGTGCTCTGGACTTCTGAAACAAAAGCGCAATTTAAAAAAAAAAAAAAAAAAAAAGACGGCTGCTAGTGTCAGACGCGGGGCCTGGGCTCCGGAGCAAGCAGGGAAGGCTGGCTTTACTCCTCGTGGAGCACCTGTCACGGAGAGGGATGGGGCCGGGCTGGCCGGCCGCTCTTCCTCCACCCCCGCCGCGCTCCCGGCGGCTCCAGACCCCGGGCTCCCAGCAACGGAGCCCACAGCCTGCTCCGGACTAGAAAGCGCCCATTGAGGCCGTGCAGCTGCCAGTGCGGCTTGCCCAAAAACTAAATAAAGCCTCGACTTTAGCTCCAGCGAAGAAGACACTACTGTGTTCTTCTTCCCCAGCCCCAGTCACGGTTATAAAACATTAAAAGCAAACTGGCGATTGTTAAACACTGCATTCGTTTACACCCCGATCTTGAATGATAATGGGGCGGGGCGGCTGGGGCTGCCAAGGCGCTGCCGGCCCAGGCTTTATCCTGGCTACTGGAGCTTGTTCTCTGACCCAACAGACAGAAGAGAAGTTGAGTAAATACCATACGCTTGGCTTTCCATAAATGTGGGCTCCCAGGAACGTCAATGGGATTTTCTTCTCCAGGTGGCTTTGGAGGGGGAGCGCTGACAGACAGACCCAAGACTACAGCACATTAGGGGACTTGCAAAGGCTTGAGGCTTTGTGAACTATCCCAAGACAAGCTACAGGATAAAAAATAAAATACACCCACACTGGAGGGGTGGTAACTCAGACCCTTTAAAAGAGCTACGTGGCATAAAAGACAGGAAGGCATAGGTGACCAAAGTCGGCAGCATGGTTAACTGACTAACCTGACTGATAGGGACCTGGAACATCACATACTATTTTTACACATGAATTTAAAGGGTTTTTTGTTTTGTTTTGTTTTGTTTTGTTTTAGTTATAAAATTTTACAGAAAAGAATTCCTTTCGAAAGCTGGACATGGCAACTCAGACCTGTAAATCCCAGCAAGGCAGGAGGATCATTGTAAATTCAAGGCCAGCCTGAACTGCATAGTGAAACCCTGTCTCAAAAAGACTAAGTAAATAAATGTCCTTTTTCTCCCACCTTTTCCCATACTATGGTATATAAAATAGGTTTTTGCCCTTTATAGTACTAATCTTTTTCCTGTAAATATTTTGGAGGTTGGGGCATTTTTCTAGATAGAAATGTACATTGTCATTGGTAAGCAATGATATTTTTGAATCAGCATGTCTGTAGTTTTTATGTAGTAACTTCAAATCTTTTTTTTTTTAATTTTTATTTATTTTATTTTCTTGTTTTAGAACTTTTGTTTGTTTGTTTATTTTTATGGCCGGCTCAGCCTGCCCTGAGGGCAGGGCTGGCACAGCATGTGGTGCCGGGGATCAAACCGCGGTCCCTGCAGCCGCCTAAGCTTTCCTAAGCAGGCGCATTAGACCACTAAGCCATCCTGCCGGGCCCCTTCAAATCTTTACGAAACTAGAAAAAAACAAATATAGCTAAGAGGAATTTAATTCTGTTTAGCCTCTTTGTTTACCAAGCTTTTGTTGCTTCTGGTGACCACCTCCCCTGCCATTAGATGTTCTTTTTAGTGTGTGTATTGGCTGTGGTTTCTCACTCCAGGGGCAGGGCCAACAGGGATCGAAGCCTGGTCCCTACACTTGCCTGAGCACCACTTAGTCCACTGAGCTATCTTGCTATTCTTGGATATTCTTATGCTTAAAAGGATAACTCATACCTACTCCTGTGGATCACTTTCAGCCTGGGTTTCTGTATGCTAAAAACAACTCTAAACATGGTTTTACTTACTGCAGTCCATATTTGAAGACTAAAATAGGCTTCCAATAGGTAAATGATAAGAAAGTTTACTTTGCACTAAAAAGACAACACTTTTCTCAGAACAATCACAGAATTGTTGCTGGATTCGGCATGGTATTTGGTAAGTACGAATATAGTAGCATGAGGAAGCTTTCTCTTTTTCAAACACACTCCAAACGGAAAATGGGAAGAAGGAATGAAAATAGAGCACAGTGCATGGGGAAGATGTGGGGGCAAAGCCAGGAAAGGGAGACATGGACTCAGTAAATGCGGGAGCAGCACTCAGACGTACATGGACAAACACCAGCCTCGCATCAGCGAATGTGGCCTCTCTTTTCTAGTTAAGAACTTCCGAACCAAGACTCAAAAGGAGATTAAAATGCCTGCAAGCAGGCACAAGGTCCAGGAGGTTCAATCCCGGGCCTGCCGTGAGATGGCAATTGTGACTACGCATGGTGACAGCTCTAGAGAGGCTGTCAACAGTCGGATCACTATGAGTCTGATCTAGTAGTGAGACCCTGAACACCCTGTAGAACATGCCCTTACCCCCCCCCAAAAGAAAAAAAAAAACCTCAAAAGGAGATGCAGAGGTCAAGGGGTGGTCTCAGATGTACAGAGTGGATCAAGTGACAGCAGACTGATCCAAGGACAGCACTGACCAAGCACCTGCTCTACACCGAGCTATGTCCTGGCTGCGCAGGTGGAGAGAGGAATAAACAAGCCACAGGGCTTGGGCCGAGGCGCTCGGAATCTAAAGGGAAGGCAGGATATAAGGGAATCATTTCAGCATGGCGTTGGAACTGCGTGAGGAGGAGGAGTTAATGCAGGGCTATGAATGCCTCCAGCAAGGAAACAGGGACCCCTGGAAGATCAGAAGGTCAGAGACAGGAAGCAACCTTGAGCCAAGTGGGGAAAAGGACCTCGAAAACACAGGAGGGATGGAGCGAGAGCTGTCATGGTCGGCTTAGCAACAAAAACCAACTGGAGTTTAAAAGGTGTTTTTTTTTTTTTTTTTTTTTTTTTTTTTTTCGAGAGTCTTGGTCACTGGTTACTTATCTCTCATTGCATGGACAAAATACCCGGACACCCAAAATTAAGGAAGGAAAGGTTTATTTAGTTCACAGCTTGTGGAGGTTTCAGTCCATACTTGGCTGGCTCCAAGGCAGGGTGGCCCATGGCAGAGGGGAGCAGTTCATGGTGGCAGACAACAGTAGAACAGGCAGAGCAAGGAGGGAGGAGGAGCAGCAGCAGCAGCAGCAACGGCAGAGGCCAGCCTCACTTCCTTCCTTGTACTGCTGCTCCAGTCCGATATAGCACTCACACTCATAATCCCTGCAGCACTCACCCATAATCCTGGCACTAGATCACGAATTAATCATAAACTCTAGAAACCCACCCCAATGACTACATGAGGCTTTGCGGGGACAACTTCACACAAACCATAACAATGGCTTAAAAACCAACCATAGTATAGGCAGACTTGCCCCTTTCTCCACAAATTGCTTCAAAAGGTTTTGCAAAGACAATCATATTTTTCAACACGTCTCAATCAAAAATGGCCTCCCCAGGGGTAGGTCGGAACCCCAATGTGAATCTGTTATCTAAACAGTCTCTCATGTGTGTTTCCCTATTCTGTGTGGACTTTATATACCATCAGTCCATAGTGCAGTCATGGAAACAGGCACATCTCTACTTATTCCATTCATTAGTTTCAAATTGAAAGGCTCCTGAGTGAGGTTTTTGTTTATTTCCTAAATCCCACTCCACCCAACACCTTTACTTACTCTAATATTGAATACTGTATTACAATTCAGGTAGCAAAAGGAAAGAAATTTTAATTTTTTGTTTGTTTGCTTTGATTTTCTGAAACAAGGTCTCATAGCATAGTCCCGTCTGGTCTTGAACTCATGGTGATCCTCTTGCCTCAGTCTCCTGAGTACTGGGACCACAAGTATGTGCCACTATGCCAGGCTAGGATTGACTGAAAAAAAAAAAGCAATTGAGTTTTGGAAACTACCACATTTGCAAAACTGACTCAATGTTTTTCATTTTTAGACTTTATTTAAAACTACTTTATAGCTTCCCTCAACCTACACAGTAACTCTTAAGGTAGGACAGAGGGGTACTTACATCTTTGCACAAAAGAAACTAGCATGAAGGTTAAGGCAAGCTGCACTCCCAAGGCAGGCTCTGAAATCATCACCTTTGTAACACAGAGACATTGTCTACAGTGAGTGGAGTGCATCTTCACCAGGACTTGGTCCACTGAATCACAAAGCTGTCGTTCTTGGAGAGAGGTCACTCCACCTCGAGCTGAGTTAGAACCCTTGCATCTTCATGGTATTGAAAACATCTACAAATTTTTAATGGAAGATCTTGTGCTGCACGGTCTAGCCAAGCGGGAGAAAGCAGGAGTGCATTCTTATTTTCCAGTATTTTTCCTGTGATCAACAGACCAAAATGTTTCTCATTGTAGTTGGAATAAATAAAGACTCAGGATGATTTGTTGGTTTTTTTCAAACAAAAACAAAAAGTTCAGTTATCTGGAAGAGCACCGATAATGTGAAACAGATTAACAGTAATTATGACTTTATGACTTAAAGGATTATTTTCAACTCATTTTTCTTAAGTTGTTGTTTTTTGTTTTTTGTTTTTTTTGTTTGTTTGTTTGTTTGTTTTTTAAGAATATTCACATTCCATAGAGATATTTCTAGGTCAAAAACCCTTAGAATGAATTTCAGGGCTACACTTTTTTTTTTTTTTTTTAGAACCAAGGATTGAGCCCTCTGAGATATTCCTCAGTTATTTTTATTTTGAGACAGGATCTTAGTAAATCACTAAGTTGCCCAGGCTAGACTTGAATTTGATCTCCTACCTCAGCCTCACAGAGTGCTAGGGTCACAAGTATGTGCCACCACTGCACCTAGCTCAAGGCAGTTTAGAGCACTGCATGACTCTGTTGATGACAATTTTATGTCCGTGTATCAATGTTACCTTTCTCTCCCTGAGCAAGAGTCATATTCATTGAACAATCACTGTCTCAATGCTTCCTTGGTAACTTTGACTCTTGATCATTCTAGGGATAACATTAATGAAGAAATTATTCTGGTTCTGTTGCTGCTGTATAATAAGTTGCAGCCAAAATCAGTATCTTAAAATACTCATTTTATTTTATTTATGTATTTATTTATTTATTTTGGAGTGTTTTGAACACAGGGTTTCACTATGTAGTTCAGTGATCTTGAACTTGCTTATGTCGCCCAGGCTGGGCTGGGACTCCTGGAGCTCCTCCTGCCTCAGCCTCCCGAGGGCTGGAATTACACACATGCACCACCATGCCCAGCGAAATCATCATCTTAGATTGCCTCTAGCTTTGTGGTTAGAAATTCAGCAAAGGCTGATCCAGAATCCAGACAGGTCTCTCCCAGGACATGCCACGCGATGGCAGTGAGGGGGTGGCTGGGGCTGCTGTCCCACATGGCTCTACTGCTGTGTTCTTTTGCAAGCTCAATAGTTGCAGAGTCTGAGGGGTCGTACACAAGGACACCTGGACACAGAAGTGGCTGGCTGGAGGTCATCAGGCTTACTGAGTGATAGACGGCTTCCCCAAAGTACTGCAGGCAAATTAGGCAGTAGCCTTTTCCCACCACCTTCTGATGTCACCAGCATGATCCCAAGGTTCAAATGATTTCAGAGCAATTGCTGAGGCTTCTCTGTCTTCATAGAGGGAATACCGTAAAATCTTCAGACTCCTTTGAACAATGCCCTCAAGTCAGGCATGGTGGGACACGACAAGTGCCATCAAATGTTTCTTAAACAGAACAGAAGTATGAGCAGTTCAGGACCTCTGCTGTGATGAAGAGGGGCCTTTGGGATTGCCAAGATTTACTTCTTTTTAGGGGTGTGTGTGTGTGTGTGTGCACGCGCGTGGGTAGGGTCTCAATAATGCCACTCAACCTCCCAGTGATCCTGCTGTTTTCAGACTTCCCAGAGCTGGGATTACAGGTGTGTGCCACCATGCCCAGACTTGGTAGCCAATTCAGTGTGCCCAGGAAGCAGGGCCAGTGTGGCATGTGGGACCAGGGATTGGACTCTGGTCCCTGTGCTTGCCTAAGCAGGCACTTTAGTCCACTGAGCTATCTCACCAGTCCCAAGGTTTACTTACCTTAAGTTGGGAATCTTGCTTTCCTGATAATACCACTCTAGAAGGAGATGACCCAAAATGTTGAAGATTTTTAAGGAAAGGGAGTTTCAGTAATTCTGCAGTGCCATTTTCCTCTCTCTTCCTCCCCTGCCAAGACTAGAACAATTAGGTGAAAGAATCAAGTGGTGAAGGCAAGGGCTCTAGTCGTAGCTTTTGGCCCCCACCGAGCATTGTTTTGTGGATGACTCGGCTGTGACTTCCTCTGGCACTGCAGAGACGGAGGGCATAGATCTTTATTTATACACAAGGGTGAGAGAAGACTTCTACCAGTCTGTTGATCTTGGCAGGAAGCCTTTTCCTCCCTGACCTTCCCATCCATTCCACTAGGTAGATAAGAAAGGACCCAGAAAGATCTTATCAGGAGGCTGCGGGACCCCCACATTGCATTCTTCAGATACAGGTCCAAGAAATTAATTTCCTGACCTCGAGTCTCCTAGTGAAATCTCAGCATCTGGAACAGAGCTGAGTCTGGAAGGTTTCCTGCAACTTACCAGAACTCTACGAGGAGGAAGCTATATGTGTTCCACATCAGACTGTTATGTAAATCTTCATCCTGGCCGTGGGGGTCAGGAACTCAAAATATCTAGCCACCCACTGCATCACGAAGATGTGGGCTGGGTAGGAAGAATAGAGTTTCAAAGTAACCACGCTACTGATTAACACAAGGGAAGAAATCACACTTGGCCCTTTGAACTTTGCATAGCTTCTCTTGACAGAAGAGAGGCTCATGCCTTGACCTGTACTAGGGCTACATTCAAGGATTTTGCAGCTTAGTAAATGTCACGTTTACTGAGGAAGGCAAACCACAACTTAGTGCCTAAAATTTGCTCTTAAAATAATTTTTGAAGTCCTTGAATAGATTCTGAATTCAGCTCACTGAATTGGTGCCAGCATAAGTGGCTGACTAATAGTAAACAGTTTACGCTAATTCCTCTTCCCCAACCCCTCCTTTGCCTCCTTCTCCTCCTCCTTCTCCTTATTCTCTTTGTTTGTTTGTTGTACTGAGAGTTGAGCAAGGTCTTTTACACTAAGCTACATCTCCAGCCCCTTTATTGTTTTGTTTTGTTTTTTAATGTGAGATAAGGTCTCCCTAAGTTCCTAGTTCCCCAGACCGGGTTTGAACTTGTGATCCCTCTCTCTGTCTCAGCCTTGCAGAATGCTGGGACTATAGGTGTGTACCACCACACCCAACCATTAGTTGTCCTTCTTTTAACCACAGCATTATACAGGAAGTGGTTCGTCTTCACAGTAGTCAGTATTTCTCTTAAAAACTCTGAGTCTTAATTAGCAAGGAAAAAAATTTACTAACTTTTGGCCCCTTCAACTTACTAAGGCAACATAAGCTTCCAACCTCCTTGTATTATGATTAATTAGGGTTCTTTAGAGAACTATATGTGTGTGTAAGGAAATTATTTTTCAAAAAGAATTGATTGTGTTGTTCTGGGAGCTGACAAATCCCAGAATCGGCGACCAGCAAGCTGCGAACTCAGGAGGGTCGACGTGGAGCTCCAGTCTGAGTCGGAAAGCCTGAGAACTGGGGGAGCAGATGGTGTAGGCCAAATGCCAGCAGGTTGGAGTCCCAGGAGTAGCTGGTGATTCAGTTCACTTCTATAGACAGAAAGAAGAAGAAAAAAGAAAAAAGAAAAAAAAAAAAAAAAAGCATTCCAGCTCCAGTTAATCAGGCAAGAGGAAAATTCCCTTTCATAATGAAATTCCCCTTTGTTGTATTTAGGCCTTCAACAGGTTGGATGAGGCTCACTGACAATAGCAAGAGAGTCTACTTTATTCCATCTACTGATTCAAATAGGCATCTCATCTAGAAACATCCTCTTGGGTATTACCAGAGAACTGCTTGGCCACACCTGGGCACCTGCTGGCCCCCTTATGTGGACACATCAAATTATCCATCATCACCCCTCTTCCATGAACACTGGGATTTCAGGCAGAATTTGCACAGCTATAACAGAAGCGACTGTTAGTTAGCCCTGGTCTATGAAGGATGTATAACATAGTCAGTACTTGTCATGTTTTACTTTCTGCTCAGAGCATTTCTTCTCAGGCGTGTGACTGAGATGCCCCCTTTGCTGCTGTCCCTGGAAATGTGATGGGCAAAGACAACAGAAAACCAGGGAGAGAAGACCAGTCTGTCTAGCATGGTCACCTCCGTGGCTACCCAAGGAAGAAATGCCCATGCAAGCTCTCACTCTTTCTTCCAGGAGGTGTCTGGCAGGTTTCCTGAGGTATCATGAGGATAAAATAGAGCTGCACAGTCATTCTGTTACTCAATGGCATTTTGTTACCTGCTATTGCAAAGCAAAGCATAGCATCTGTACCATGGAATCCACTAGGGCACAGTAACGATTTATCTAAAATTCAGGAGCCCTTACTTTGGTTGCATTCACAAAGCAGAAGCCTTTCTTTCTCCATGGCACAAGGTCTGGCTTGCACAGTGCGGGCTGCAGGTACGGTGGATATGAGGAATGGAAGCCACCATTCCACCTATACAGTGTCTAGTACAGGACTAAACATGGAGGGCCTGGTAGCATAAAATAGAATTATAATAACGGTAGGAGAAGGATCTTTGTGCTTGTGTTCATAGCATTCATAATATTTATTCTTATCATGCTTTAAGGTAAGCACAGGTATGTCCCTAGGCTAGAGTTTGCAAGGAGGGGCAAAAGAACAGGAGTCACTTATCCCAAGATCCCTTAGCAAATAGGTGGCAGGGGTACCTGCTGAGGTTTGAAGCACATCACTGAATTAATTCCACCTCTTTAATTCTTTCTCACCTAGACAAAGTCACAAGTCTGCCCCAATGACCTGCTGGGATGCTGCTTGCCCTGCCAAGTTGCCAGGCCTTGCTGGACAAAGGTGACCATTTCTGCTCTCAAGTCACACCTTCAGTTCCAGGGAGAGGACCTTGACAGAGGAAGTGGAAGACCAGAGCTGGTGGCCTAGAGCAGAGGCCTGTCCACACACGACAACTGTCCTGAGAGTTTAATACTCCACGCACCTGACCACACAACTGTCCACTGACCTCACCTTCCTCAGAGTTTGTCCCCACTCTTACATTTGACGCTGGACTTTTCCCAAGATTCTTGCTGCCAAATTTTAATGGCGCACCAGCAGGATGACCTTTGCCCTGCTTGGTGTCCCAGCAGGGACACTGAAGGCCTCCTCCCTGGAAGGTGAGGGCCTGGGCATGGCCTGATAATGCTGAGGAAAGCAAACATGGTCCCTGCCCTGGCTCAGCTTACAGTCTTGTGAGAAAAAATAAATATCCAAAGAATACACATAAATGTAAAACCAGTTGGTGACCAGCCTCACAAAAGGAGGGCAGGGTGACTGAGGCGCCTGCAGTGGGATTGGAGCAAGAGTGCACAGAAGAGGTTTCCTGGCAACTGATGCCCAGCTCAGTGATGCAAGAGAGGCAGCGTGACCCCCAGGATGAGACCTGAGGCACCCAGGAGGGCAAGGTGGCTTTGAGTAGCAGAGCTGCCAGCAAGGCTGGGCAACAGACGCAGGGTTGCTCCAAGCTGAGGTAAGGACAGAGTGGGCGAGATGGATGCCCAGGTTCAGAATTTGTGTCTGCCTACTTACTTCTATCTGCTACATGTCAGGATCACCAGGGAGCGTCAGGAAATACTGACTAAAGGATCCCACTCAACAACCACATGATCCAAAGTTTTGCAAGTGAATGGAGGCATAGCTATCAGCTTGGGGTGATTCACTGTGAAGCCACAGGACGAGGCTATCAATCTAGGGGATGGGAAACTGCTCAAATGCTTAGGACAGATGGGCTACTGAGTGTGTTTGTGAGGAGGCGGATATTGTGATTCCTTTTACACTTCACAAAGCACCTTTTGGCTAGAACTGTGGAGTGAAGAATGCAAAGGATTAGGGGAAGTCACAAAAGAGAACAATTGGGTGACAACTCAGTGGAGCCAGTTTGGATGAGGGTAGCGTCAATGGAGTTGATCAGACCTGGATATGTCTAAGGGATTTCTAGTTATCTAAACACAAGAGACTAGGGGAATGGTGAGATGACAGACTTGGTATGGAGGAAGGAGAACAAATGACTGCCAGCCTTTGCATACACCCCAGGAAGGGCTGTGGGGCCAGGTCTAGTGACAAGGACTCAAACTGGAATGCCTACAGTGGGGAGGGGCTTTGATTATAGTACATGCATGACACTGCAATCATCATCATTTATTTCTTTACCTCTCTTTTCTCTAGGTCATCAATTTACTATTTGCCAACCTTTGCTATGTCTTACTCATTAAAATAAACCACCAGGGGCTGGGGAGATAGCTCCACAGCCCAAGTGCCTGCCTGGCAAGTGCAAGGTCATGAGTTTGAACCCCAGTCCCACAAAAAAAAAAAAAAAAAAAAAAAAAAAAATCATACATACAGCCAAAATCCAATGAGCTCAGCATTAGACTATTGAACTTCTTAAACTCAAGTCATGGGCCTGCTTAACCAGCTCTCTATTGTAGCTTGAAGGAGCTAACTGACAAGCTGACTTTCCAGAAACTGTACATATTTTCTGAGCAAAACTATTTCTGTTTCATGTTGTCCAGAAAATTGTATTTTGCTGCATACATGTGTTTAAGACATCTAGGGACAAGCGACAGCAATGCCATTCCAATGAGCTTACACGAAAAGAACCTTTTATTTTAAGGATATAAAGGTATCTTATGTAATAGCCTACAGGAATAAACCTTTAGCTAGGTTTCAGGAAAAACAAGAATCACGAATTCATGACTTCACAGTTCACGCTTCCCAGTTCTTCCTCTCTGAACACCTGCTTTGTTCCTCTTTCTCACTCCTCACAAACTAGCTTCCATTATTTTTCTTGTCAGTATAAAAGGAATCATAGCAACTGACATCTCCTGAGGCCCTAAGTCCTACCACTCAGACTCTCTGAGTCTTTGAGCATAAAAATCCCAATTCTTGGATGAAGAACCCTTTGGTTCAGTTAGGCCAACTGTCCTCCTCTAGACGAATCAGCCATGGCCAGGAAGCAGGAGCTAGAGGAAGAGTTCCTATTGGTCCACCTTGATTCATATACCATGATGCACTGTGGCCACACTGGATATTCCCATGATACCTCAATGGGACTGCTTTAGGATGGGTGACACAAGATCAGAGAAAAGTAAGCCAGGAAAAAGGAATAAGTGTGCTCTTCACTCTTCGTATCACTGGAATCTATAAATTCCCTAAATATCCATGAGGTAAAAGCTTATTCTCCCAGGTGCTACTACTGTGATATGGTGATATCTTTGGGAGATGGGTCCTAGCAAGAGGCTTTGAGGTTATCACCAGCGTAACTTTGAAAGGGATTGTGAAACTCCAGGTGCTTCCTCTCTTTTACTTCTCAGACATAAAGTGAGAGATTTTGCTCCAACCCATAGTTCTGCCATAATGTACCATCACCAGCCCAAAGTGACAGCACCAAGTAATCCTGGACTGAATCTTCAAAAAGAAACCATGAGCCCAAACAAGACTTTTGTCTCTAAGCTGATTATCTGAAGTATATGTTATTATGACCACAAGCTAATCTGCCTCTCAACTGAGTGATTTAATGTACATGAGCCACAAAACCTAAATGAAGCTACCGCTGAGAGTGCTTCTTTTACAAATATTTTCTCTCTAGATTGCTTTATTCAAAATGTAATATGGCAACTACAGTTTCCAAAAGTTCTAAAGCTTCATATTAGATAGTAATCAAGGCCAATAGATCTGCAATTGCATATGATTTGGACTATGAAGTTGCATTTTACATGATAGCTTTCAACAAAGCAATGCGATAGTTTTGAAGTTATGCTGATTTTAAATATCAGTTGCATTTCTGGAGGTAAAAGTTATGTAACATGCTCTAGTTCATTCGATTCTCACTTGATCAACAGGAGGACTCCTCCAAGCTCAAAGAGAAATGGTACGAGTTGAAATTTCAGCTGCATTTAGGAAAATACGTACTTTGTTCCCTTTGAAATATAGGAGAACATGTGAGATGACAAGTCATAAAGATGTGGATTGTGATAGTGTAGTCCTTTGAAGCTCTAAGATAAAATAAGGGTTGTATGCATTAGTGTGTGATGAAAATGATCATAAATAAAGACCTCTTAGGAGCTTTTTTTTTATGATTAGGCAAGAAAAAAAAAAATCAGGAAATAATCAGCTCAACACTGTCTCCCGGCCTCCAGAGAAAACCCTATCTACAAGGAAGGGAGACAGGCTCTACACCCCAGGTGTTCACAACCTATGGACTTTGCTCCAGGCACTAACATTGACATTAGGACTAACTAGATGGCTGAGAAGATTTATAACTAAGCCATTCTTGAGTGCCACACGGACAACTTACTTTAGTAGAAAGAGAATGGAAAAGCTGAGAGCCCGAGCAGGCTGGCATTTCAGCACTGACTTGACCAGTCCAGTAGATGTGGTTGGTCTTTGGTGTCCTTGGATCCTATTATGAGCATGTGTCATGCTGTCTTTTGTATTTACTTTAACTTCAACCTCCACCTGCCTTATATGGTCACTGCCATTCTTCTAGTCTTCTTCTCATTTTCAATTACCCCTCTCCCCAAAGGTGGCTCACAAAACTTGAGACCAAAACATCACAGATCTGTGGTTTGGGCTGTGGGTTCACATCTTGATCCTGCTCCATTTGTTCAGTATAACCTGAGGGAAAGGAAACTTTTTAATCTCTCCAGGTTTTGACTTTCTCATCTTTAAGCCAAATGATAAAGAATTATGTAGATGCTGAATTGTCCCCCAGGTATCAAATTATCAATCTCTAGGAGAACTATATATAGGAGAACTATATAGGAGAACTATACTCAGATATGTTTGAATCTTCACAAGATAGAATATAGACAATCTATTTTCCTCCAGTATGGTGTACAGCAATGGCCAGCAAGTCAGTAAATATTTTAGGTTTTGTGGGCCACATAACCTTTATTGCAACTACTGAGCTTAGCTGTTCCAGGGCAGCATGCAAGCAGCACATGCAACTTCAAAAGCTATTTATTTAATTATTTAATTAATTATTTATTTATTTATTTATTCATGCATTGACAAGATCTTGTTATGTAGTTCAAGCTGGCCTTGAGCTTGCAGTGATCCTCCTGCCTCAACTGCCTGAACGCTGGCATTACAGGTATGAGCCATCACCCACACCAGGCAGTGGATCAGGCAGGGGTCCACAGGATACAAACCCTGTAGACCCTGATTTAGAGTAAGCTATCTAGAAACAGGGGTTTGAGCTCAAGGCCCAGTTCTTGTCCTCGTCTACACAATGGGAGGCTGGGAGTGCACGGACCTCATGGGGGCATTTATGGAGACAGGACATTGGCATGCATAAGCATGCCCTCCTCTGTGTAGGGTCCCACCCAGGAGTGTAGACACAGTACAACCTCTTTACAGAACCAGGACTATGCACTCTGCCTACTTGGACAATGGCTCCACTTGCCTGATACCACTTTGGATTTAAAACAAATGACCCTGTGGCCTTCTGCAAGGTGAAATGCTCGGAGGCCAACAAGCTTTCTTCTAGAGAAGAATGAAGAAGTAAAAGTGTGGGTGAGTCCCCTCTGTCGCAGTGCTGAGCCTCAGCTTGTGAAAAATACTGCTTACAGTTTTCACTATTTAGTAGTATGAGGCTTTCAGTGTGACAGAGACACTGGTAAGGAAATAGGGGACATTAAGATGCAGTCCTAATGGATCATGTGGTGAAGATGGTGGCAGAAATGCAAACAAGGATCTGTGTTCCCCTAAAGGCTTGGGAGTGGATGTGTCTCCCCACCCGCCACCCCCCCCCCAAAAAAAAACAGTGACTGGAAGACCAGGAATCTCCTGCTCCTTTGCTGCAGAGCTGTGCGGTGCAGGGTTTTATGGCATCTCAGGGTTTGATAAGTGCGCCTAGGATTGCATCATCGATCCCACGTCGTTCCTCTAGCTTTTCATATGGCACCGTGCCTAAATTTTGTACACGATTATTAATCTTTTACAAGGACATTGTTGACAGTTCTGTAATCACTTATTTGAGTCATAAATCTTTTCTTTGGTAAATCAACGGTGCCTGTTATATTTGGCAAGTACTTACCAGGAACTAGGTAACTCAGGAAGGTACCACAGAGACCACGGCTAACACAGTGAGGCCAGGGTCTCAGTAGTCTTTGCTTCCTGCCAGGGCTCTAACCAGCTGTGTGCCTTGGAGCACCACATACTTCTATAGCACATGAACAGTTCTGTAGCTTTCCTGGGACTTGATTCCCCAGCTGAAACACAGGAGCATTAAACTAGATGAAAAGGGTACTTGTTAATGCTGTAAATTCTTCAAGTAGAGGACACAGTTATATCAGAGGTCAATAAAGCTGCAGTGGCCATCTCAGGTCCTCCTTGGCTATTCTACTACCTCCTGTCCATCTATGGGGGTGACAGGTCAGGTAGCAGCCAGTGGGTAGACTGAGAATCACCTAGAGAAAACTAGTGCAGCATCAGAAGGGGGCTTTATCCAACAGCGGCAGGACCTTGAATAAGAAGGCCCTTTAAAGACTTGGCTCTGTTGCTTTCTACCCATTGGACCTGACCAAACCACACCATCTACCAAGTCTGCTTCCTCATCCACAAAATGAAAATCACAATCTACTCTCTACCTACAACCTACTAACCCAGGGTTCATGCATCAAATAAAACAATCCTGTAAAAGGCTTCTTTAAACATTCAAATTCAATACAAAATCCCATAAAAAATGTGAATTTTGAAACAGAAAACATGAGCTATGTTTTCTTTAGGAACACTAGTGGTTAAATAACTTAATCACTAAGAACATTATAAATTATTGATAGTCATTTCTTTATAAAACATTTTATTCCCGAACACAGACAGGAAAGCCTTGCTAACATAATTCTATATTCCCACAATAAGGAACTCAAGTGCTAAGAGTCTCCAAGCTGTTTTAGAAAAATCAGTACTGTCAGAATACAAGCTCACCTGATGCAGTGTATTCTTTGCATGTAGAATTCTGCCAGGCCCAGAGAAAAGGTAACGTGATGGGAGTTAGATTGGGGAGGCGGACGAATAGCGTGTTTGCTTCTTTCTGAGAGGCTGGCTGCATACTGCAGGCTGGGTTCTGTCGGCAGCCCTGACAGCCCTGGGTCCCCTCCAGTGGAGGGAACAAAGGCTGGAGTTTCTTTTGAAAACTTTTTTTTTTTTTTTTTTTCTGAGCAGTGAGATTGTTCAATATAGCTTTCTTGATAAAGGGCTCATTATCTATCAGTGTGACTTTGCCCTTAATTTTTTTTTATTCTGGCAGTGCCGGCAAGAGCATATTTAAGCAAATCCTTTTTACCCAGACAGCTGTAGCAGCACCCAGGCCACTTGTGCCAATGCTGAAGGCTTGGGTGTGGAAAATAATCAACCACAGGCTAAATTTCCAATTAGCTGAATCACTAAGAAATGCAATTTATTAGCTTGCCTTTCATAGTTTTTATATCCTTTGTCACTTTTCTGATGCAAACTCATTTTCAAATTTTTTAAAAAAGAGTGGAATATTTCACAACCACTTTTGTGGACACAGTTTTTTAAACAGAATTTAAAAATAGTAAAAAAAATCATTAAAAACAATACAACAAAGTAATAGGAATTCAAAAATGGGCTATATTCCATATTGTTGTCTTCAGGTTAGTTGTTCAGCGTACCAGACATAAGCATGCAAAATTAATCCCAAAAAGCTATAAAAAGTGAAAAAGGTGGAAAACATTAAGCATTCACTGCTTCTTTCAACAGGCTAGCAGCAATCAGCACCACATTCTTTGGAGATCTAAGAGGGTTGTTTTTGTTGGAGTAAGGCGATTCCAGAACTTAGATGAAGTGACCTCTAAGAAAGAAATCAATAGAACAACACAGAATGAATCAGAGAAAGTCTGGAAATGGTGGCAGAAGAAGCGTTGCATCCTCCAAATCCACACAAGGGACTGGATTTAGTCTTTAAGACGTGGCATGTAGCATAATGTTAAGTCAGGGTGCAGAGAGCTGGTCATGCTTAAAGCTTTATTTATTTATTTATTTATTTATTTATTTATTTATTTATTTATTGTCTTCTTGAGACAGGGTCTTGCTATGCAGTTCATGCTGGTCTTGAGCTGACTTTCGGAAGACCAGGCTGGTCTCGAGCTCACACTGATCCTCCTGCCTCAGCCTCCTAAGTGCTAGGATTATAGGCATACCACACCATGCCTGGCAAAAGGCATATTTTTTTTATGTCCTCATCTTTATGTACATATAACACTATAAGGCAAATATGAATATGCTTGTCATTACAGATCATGCATGCTTTTTATTTTCATTTCTGTTTTCTTTTTTTATATTTAAAATTGTATTTTAAAGAGTAAAAATGGCAGAAAAAGAGTAGTAAGCAAGAGTATATATGTACAGAATTTCAAAACAACAAAAATTTAACAATGGCTGTATTACATATTTTCATCATCAAATCTGTTTAGAGTAACAGATATAGGTATGTAAGACTGGTCAAATAATTAAACCTT
>PVJA010000654.1:112692-124788 GCA_004027025.1 Myocastor coypus
ACTTTTCTGACTGATGGACTTAGAATCCCTTGAGAAGGAAAATCCTTTGTTTTCTTACAGATTAACTGAGAGGCAACCAACATAACAAACCTTACACATGTAAAGTGTACAAGTCAATGAGTTCTAACATACACTCAGGCATCTATTACCATAACTGAGTGTCTTCATCCCTTTACATTTCTGCATCCCTTTTCTTTTGTTTTCTTGTATGTATTTAGAACAGGTCCATAGGGTGTCACTACACAGATCGGACTTGTAGTGATCCTTCCTGTCTTTCAGCCTCCCAAATGCTGGAATTACAGGCATACACCACCATGCCCAGTCTCAACTGCAACCTCAGTGTGTCCCAGGGGCAGGGTTGGCACAGCAGGACAGGGAACAAACCTCTGACCCCTGTGTCTGCCTAAGGAGACGCTGAGCTATTTGGCTAGCCCTTAACATTATTGTATGTATGTATGTATGTATGTATGTATGTATGTAGTGTGTGTGTGTGCATGTGTGTGTGTGGTACAAGGGACTGAACTTCAGACCTTGCACTGGCCAGGCGGCACTTACACCACTGAGCTATCTCCCCAGCCTGCATGCCTACCACACCTCAGTAGGCTAGCCGGTAACAAATGGTCTGCTTCTGTCACAGATTAGTTTGTATTATCTAGTATTTTAAATAAAACAAAATTATATGCATAGCGCTGGGGGCTTTTCATTTCGTTTTGTTTTGACTTGCTCATTTGCTTGCTTGATCTTTTTTTCTCTCAATATCATCATTTTGAGATTCATCCATCTCATGTAAACTAATACGTAGTTCATCCACCTTTTGCCAAGCACTATTCCTTTGTGCAGAAATGCCATCATTTATTAATTCATTCAGTTGCTAATGCAATCTGGGGTTATTTATAGTTTGGAACTACTACAAATATAGTTAGTTGGTATGAACAGTCATTTACAAGTCTTAGCATGGACATATTCATTTTTCTGGGGCAAATACTAGGAGTGGCATACTTTTTGGTGGGAGAGGGCTGGCTCAGCCCACCCAGGGGAAGAGGCTGGCACAGCATGTGGTGCTGGGGATGGAGCTGCAGTCCCTGTGCTTACCTGAGCTTGCCTAATCAGGTGCTTTAGACCCCTGAGATATCTCACCAGCCCGTTCATACTTTAATCTTACTGTAGAGACATGTTTAATGTAAATAACCTGTCAATCTTGGTCCTTGATTGTACTATTTTACATTCCTATCACCAGTGAGATGGAATTGCAACGTTCCATGTGTTTGCCAACACTTAGCCTGGTCCACCTGCATAATTCTGCTTGTGTACAGTGGCATCATATTGTGTTTAACTTTTTAATCCAACAAACACTTACTGAGAACCTAGGAAGCAAAGACAAGAATATTTTAAATACAGTTGGTCTCTTAACATCTTTTAAAATGGCTTTTGTGGCAAAATATATACTTTGTACAATTCAATGTCATTGATTATTTTACAGTGTGTTATGCTACCATTGCTACTATTTCCTAATTTTTCTTTATTTTAAACAAAATATCTGTGTTTATTTAGTAGTAAATCCTCACTCCTTGTATACCATGCTACAACCTCTATTTTCTGCAAATTTGTCTCTCCTCTGTGAATTTGCCTTTTCTGCAGTTAATGTATATGGAATCATGGAATAGCTCTTCTTTTGTGTCTTATTTCAGTAGCGCAATGTAGGTTCATCTATGTTGGCATAGGTATCTGAACTCTTTTAATGGCTGAGTGATATTCCATTGTGTATATGTGTGTGTAAATCACATTTGTAGGAACACTTAGACTATTTCTGCCTTTTGCCTATTTAATACTACTTCTGTAAATTTTGATGTTACAAGAATCTGTTTGACAGGTTTTAAATTTACATTCCCCTAGTGACTAGAGATGCATCTATAGATGAGCTTTTTTCTTTTTCTTTTTTCTTTTCTTTTTTTTTTTTTTTGCTGTCTAGCTATCTTTTCTAATGTTATTTTAATCTTTTGACCAATGTTTAAAACCTTTTTTTTTACAATTGCTGAATTATAAAAGTTCTAATATAGTCTAAATACAAGTCCTTCATTGGATGCATATTTTGCAAATATTTCTGAACCAAAATTTGGCTTTTTATTTTCTTAATACTATCTATAGGCCAGCAAGATAGCTCAGCAGACTAAAACGCCTGCTTGGGCGAGCTTCCTAAAGCTCAGGAATTGTGGCTCCATCCTCCCCTCCCACCACCACATGCCTGCCATATTAGCCCTGGCCCCAGGGCAGGCTGACCCCACCACAGAGTACCACAGCGGCCTAACCCTGTAATCCCACGCTGGGGAGGCTGAAAACAGGAGGATCACTGTGAGTTTGGGCTGTGTAGTGAGACCCTGTAACAACTAAATACATCAAAATAATAACAGTAATAATAATAACAGTATCTGTAAAGGGCTTGGGAGATAGTTCGGTGGTATAAGCGCTTGTCTGACAAGTGCTAGGACCCAGGTTCAGTCTCCGGTACCACATGCTGTGCAGTGCCAATCACTGCAATTGGGCATGGTGTTGCATCCCTATAATCCCAGTTCTGGGGAGGCTGAGACAGGAGGATCCCCATGAGTTCAAACTGTGTAATGAGACCCTGTACCAAACAAATAAAAAATAAAAGGGGCTAGGGAGATAACTCAGTGGCACAAATGCCTGCCTGGCAAGTGCAAGGCTGTGAGTTTGAACCCCGCTCCCCCCCCAAAAAAAAAGATTTTTTAAAATTAAAAAATAATATGTGTAATAGAGCAAAAACGTTCAATTTTGATGAAATTCAACTTAATGATTTTTTGCCCTTTATATCTTTTAGGATCTTTGTATGACAACTGCTAAGAAATAATCTATATCTTCTTGTAAGAAGTTTTGGACATGTAGCTTTTACATTTGAGGCTATGATCTGTTTTAAGTGAATTTTTATATGGTAAGATATAAGGTCAAAGTTCCTATTTCCTGCATGTGACTTTCTATGTGTGCTCATGCCTTTCCGTATAGCCTGCCCATATGCCTCACCCTACTAATCTCTCCCCAACTCTGGCTCCGATTTGCCCAACCTTCAGACATGCTATTGGAGTAGCACTTCTACCATGAGATTTTAATAGTTGCAAATACAAGAACTCAGTGACAAGCTTCATTCTACCCTTCAGTTCTTTCTTCTTTACAGAGTGCTCATTGGGAATTAGATAATCTATTAGCTGCTAGGGTTGTATAAAAGCACAATGTAACCTTTGCTTGCAAGAAAATGGCCATGGGGCCAGCAAGATGGCTCAGTGATGTAAAGCACCTGCTTAGGCAAGCTCAAGCAACTTCAAGGACTGCGGTTCAATCCGCAGCACCACATGCTGCGCCAACCCCAGCCTCAGGGCAGGCTGAGCTGGCCAAAAAAAAAAAAAAAAAAAAAAAGAAATAAAAATGTGGCAACTAATTACTATTTTTTAAAAAAAAGAAGAAATGGCCATGAAAAATTTTGCTTTTGTTTTATACTCTACTCAACTGCAATTACTTTTGAAAGTCCAATTTTTTTTTATTACAGGTGTTTTTGAGAGATAATATTGAATAAATTTAATGACCACAGAGGTGTCTCATCACTATATCTTGAACAGATAGATTTGTTTATAGACTTCCAAAAGTAGGGGAACTGCAGGATGAAGAGACAGAGGTCCCCAAGTCACAGAGTGCAATGACTATGATCTGCCTTCCTTTCAGGTGTGAAGTGAGGTCTCAACTTTATATGTGGATGAGCAACAGGTTGGGGATTTTAATGCTATTGCCCCTGAATTCTCATTGTCCTACTAATCATCTAGTAATTCTACCAGTGTTTTACCTGGATAACTCACATTGGTTTTAAGCTAAGTAACACACACATTAGATTTCTCCCTGTTATGGCTTATATATAGGTGGCCACCCGAAGGAGGATCCCCATGTGGTTATAGGTGGGGAGTTTCAAAGGTGGCTGAACTCAGGTGTGGGAATGGAAGCCCTGCCCTGGGTAAGGGTGGCACCAATCAATAAATAAGTTTGTGGCCTAGATGGAATACAAGATATAAAGGGACTGAAAGAAGGAAGGCTCACTGCTTCCATCATTTCTCCTCCTCTTCTTCCTCATTTTTCTTTTCTTTTTTTTTTTTTCTATTTAAGGGAAGATTCTATAGAGTGTTCAAGGTCTCAGTACTAAATTGGACTCATAGCAAACTGCCTGTTTACAGCCTCCCAAGAGCTGAGATTACCGGCATGCTCTAAGGGAAGGGCTGGCACAGTCAGCCCAGGGATCGAATCCAGGCCCCTGCACTTGCTTGCAGGTGCTTTAATCCACTGAGCTATTGGCTGATCCTTCCCTGTTCTTCTTTGCTGCCTCCTGCCTGCTTGTCCTGGACTGTTTCTTTTCTGCAATGGCCCTCTGCCACACCACCCAACCTCAGAGTCAGCCAATTGTGGAATGAAACTTCTACAAAATGTGAGCCAAAATAACCACTTCTTCTTTAACTTGTGGATGTCAGGTATTTTTTCCAGCAACCAGAAAAGTTAACAAGGACAGAGTTTGGTGTTGGATACATGGGGTCGTTTGCTATGACACTATCTGGTTATGTGGCTCAGGAGCCTTTGGAACTGACTTTTTGGAAGAGTAGGAAAGCTTTGAAGATGATGGCTGAAGAAACAGCCCAGAATTCTGTGAGCTGAACTTGACAGGAGGTTCCAGTCAGAGGTCAGAAGACCAGAATGCTGATAGAGATGCTGCTCATAAAGAGTAGGTTTAGGAAATTCACTTAACAATAAGGGCTGGATTGACTGACTCCACAATATGTGTGTTAAGCATTGGCAGAAAATTTGTCTGCATTTTGCTCATGCTCAGAGACTTTCCTTGAGACTGAGCTTAAGGGCAGCAGACTAACCTTGTGGAAGAAATTTCAAAGCATTATAACATTGAAACAGTGACATGGCTACTCCTGGGGGCTTTTAGCCAGATTTATGCTGAGAATAATGAGTAAACAGTCTGGAAAAGTTATTTTTAAAATGTTGTGCTTGGCCAGAAAGAAAGCTCCAGTGAAGCTGCACCCCATAATGACGGAACACAGAACTTAGATGCTGAAAATATTTTAAAAGGAAATAAAAAAGAGAAGAATTTTAGAAGGGACAATAGAAAGGATAGCCTGAGATCATCACAAGATCCAGCAGTCATCTACACTCAGAATTGCAAAAGTAAAGGACTTTGCTTTGAGAAAAGAACCCTGGGACATCATGTTTGAGAATGGCTGCAGCCTAGGGTATTCTCCCCCCAGTTGGATTCACAGAGCTCAGTAATCCAGACATTCAACCCCTACAGCCAAAGGAGAAGGAATCTTGACTACTGCTTTCACTGGTGTCAAACTTTGGCACCATAAACATGATGCTAATTTTAGGTACGTGCAGAATGCAAGAGTTGTCAGGTCAGAAAAGCTTCCACTTCAATGTCACACAATGCCTAGGAATACAGGCGGTGTGCCCCCCCGAGAGGGCAGTGCCTGAAGCTGTGTGGGTGGATCTCAAGGTACAGTGGAGACTCTAGAAGTTTGAAGCCAGGACTGTGGGTTGGCTGAGGAGGGCTATAAGAAGTGAGCAAAGTTGGTTCAAGAGAGAGAAGCCAGGGAGCTGCAGCCACCAGCAGTGCTACAGAGGGGAAGCCCCCCAAGCCCTTTGGGGTTCACATCTTGCAACAGGTTACCCCAGATACTGGACATGGAACGATGGGACTTAATGTTTACCTTGTTGGAGTTCAATCTTGCTTTGTTCTCATTCCTTTCTATCCCCCTAGTTGGAATGGAAATGTTTAATTTGTGCCATTGTATATTGGAAGTGTTTAACTTTCTTTTCATTTATACAGGGGATAGCAGCTAAGAGGCACCCTAAATCTGAGAAGAGACTTTGGACTTGGACTTTTCAGCAATGCTAAAACTGTTAGGATTTTGAAACTCTTATACAAAGACCTGATGCCGTTTGCATAAAGAGATAAGCACGAGTCATTTATGGAACAGGAGTGGATTGTTATGTCTTGTATCTAGATGTCCCCACAAAGCCTCCTGTGGTCACAGGTGCAGAGTTTCCAAGGAGGCTGGGTCAGGGTGAGTGAACATGGGATTAAAAATGTGGATAATGGAAGCCCCACCCTAGCTATAGGTTATGGGTTGGACCAGTCAACAGACTTGTAGCCTGAATGGAGCATAAAGGCACAGAAAGCAGACAGGCTTTCTCTTCCTATTTGTGTTCCCTTCTTTCTCCGTTGCCTCCTGCCTATCCTGACATGGACTGTTCTCCTACAATTCCCCTTCTGCCACACCATCCTGCCTTGGAGTCAGCCGACTGTGGAGTGAAACTTCTACAAACTGTGATTCTAAATAAACTTTTCCTTTTCCTTTTGCATATTAGGCATTTTCTCCTAGCAATGAGAAAAGTAACCAAGATCCTCTCCAAAAGTAACTACGACACTTTTCAGGTATCAGACAGGATAAAAGCAAAAGGAAACAACAACAAAAAAAAGTTGGGTAAAAAGCCATAGTGTCTGGTATTTAACCCGTTACTGACTCTAAAGTCATTAAGTAAGTGCCTACAAAATGACTCAACAGGAGATGTCAAACTATATGTGCTTTTAGATAACCATTTGAACAGGCCAGTACTCTTCTGGGTAACTTTATGATCTACAGTATCATAAGGTCATACACTAGTAAGTGTTACATTAATGTGGCCTAACCCACATTAGGGGCTGGGAAGATAGTTCTGAGGCACAAGTGCCTGCCTGGTAAACGCAAGGTCATGAGTTCAAACCCTGGTCCTGCAAAAACAGCAACAACAAAAGAAAGTCTACCCAAAATAAAGTTGATTTAAGGGTCAGAATTGATCATTGGGAAATTGCTGGTCAAAATCTATATGATATAAGCCTGGGAGATCTGCACCAGCCCTCCTGTATGATCATCAGTTGATGTCCAGCATCAGCTGACCAAGCCAGCCACTTGATTTTTTTTTTCCAACTTGCTTAAGTGATGGTACCTTTTCCAGCAGGATTCCTCAAGGCAATGGTGCTTAAAACCTGGCTTTCCACTGGAATCATGGGAGAAGAGTCAGAAGTGAATAATGACTGCTTTTTAACCTGTAGAGATTATAGTCCATTTTGGATACAGATTAGGTATCAGTGTTTTGTTTCCTAGCCACAATTGAAGACCCCTGTACAGACTTCCTTAAACTCACATATGAATCATCACGGACTCTGGTTAAACTCCAGCTTGTGACCCAGTAGTTCTCATGTAATGATTAGGACCCTGAATTTTTAAGCTCTTCTGTGGTGCCAATGCTGCTGGTTGAGGGACCTCATTTTGAGAGGAAAGGCTCACAGAACATGGTGCCACATCCCTGTAACTCTAGCTTTTGGCATGTGTTGTACTATCAATGCTCTGAAAGGTTCACCATCACTCCTTAGAGTCATTTATACTAATTTTGTTTTGGTTTTGAGCCACAAAATACTTAGGATTAAAGTCTAAGGGATACTTATCCTAACACATTAAAGAAGCTGGACTGAGATGTTCAAAGAGAATATCCTGGTTTTCTCTGGGGGGGTTCTTTTCTCAGTTTCTTTTAGCCACTTAAAGCCATTCCTGGTTTCAGGGGTTCTTGGCCCCCTACATCTGACGTCCAAACCACCTTTGCTGCTATACATTATGTAAACAGTCCTGCAACCTTTTTAGAAACTAAACACCTTCTGCTACTGTGAGGTTTTCTGTGGTGGCACTACCTGAGACCCAACAGCTTGGCCATTACTGATTTTTACACACTTCTATGAACATTGCATTGTTCAGTCTGTCTTCCTAGGAGCTGTAAAGCAGCAAGGGCGAACCTCTGAGAGCTTTCAGTGACACCAACAGCTTGCTGTGGTGCTGGAGGTTTGCCGCCACTGCCCGTAAGCGATTGTCTCCAAACGCTAGCATGCATTAGATGACTTGGAATGCTAATTAAAAGTGCTGAATTCCATCTCTAAATCAGTACGGACAGAGAACATGGCATTTCCAGGAAATTCCCAGGAGATGCTGACGGTACTGGTCTGAGGTTCTGGAGAATGTGAAGGAGGGAGCTGAGGCAGCAGTTCCAGGCCATGTGACAGGACTTCTCACTTCATGAGTTACACTTTGGGATTACAGGTGAGACTTTACTAAGTTGCCTCAAAGACTAATTTAAATACAGTTGTCTTGTTGCCTTTTTGCCTCCACTTCACATAAATCAATGGAAAATAAAAAATACAATTCTACTGACATGGAGGGGAGGTATCAATTTAATTCAAATAAACAAAGAAAAATCTATTTGGTGTGTGTATATGGAAAAAGAACTTTAGTTTTCTTTCCATAGAGCACTCTTTGAACTTAAACTATGTGTTCAAATGTGATGGAAAAATAAAATATAACATGTGCTGGATATAAATGGCCAAAAATTGTTCTTAAAAAGTGAAATTAGGGAGTCCTACGCAGCATAAATCTAGGAACTTGGCCTGCAAGAGGAAATAGCTGGTAAGGCTTGTTTCTTCAGAGTTAGACCTAAAAGAAATACTGTGAACCCACAGCAGTTTTTAGCACATTTCACACTACTTTTAGGTAATTTTTTTTTTTTTTTTTTTTTTTGAGACAGAATATCACTATGTAGTTCAGGCTGGCCTTGAACATATAATGATCTTCCTTTCTCAGCCTCCCGAGTGTTACGATTTCAGGCATGTGCCACCACGCCCAGTTTACATAAATTCTTACACATGACATGGGTAGACTTACTTTTTTGTATCTCAGCTTCAAGAAATGGAGTAAGAGAAACACCCGTACTGGAATAGCCCAAAGTGGAACTCACTTTCTCATTACATCTGTCTCCTTTAAAAGTTATTGTTTTCTAAGGACAGGCAATGCATTTCAATTATGTTTTTTCTTAGCTGAAATTGCCCACAGAAATAATCACTAAATTCAAAGTGTAACAAAGGTCTAAATGTCTTTTCTTTCTTTCTTTCTTTCTTTCTTTCTTTCTTCTTTTTTAAGTAATATCCTTGTAAGAGCACTGAGAAAGATTTGTAAAAAGAATCAGGGCAAACAAAGTGGGCTGTACAGATCTCCAACCTGCAGCACAGTAATCTAGGATGGGCTTTTAAAAAGAAACAAACTTGCACAGGTTTTAATGGCAGAGATTGGATCACAAATGCCGTTATTCCATCTACCATCACCGGAAGGTTAGCATAACATCAATTTTGTTTTAAACAACTTAAATAATGATTATTATCCTAAAGATCTGCATTTTATAATGCACATGTTTAAGAAACACCCGACCACGAGCTCCCACCCTATCACGAGCGACCTATATTTGCCCGGTCACCTCGGGAGTGAAGAGATCCGCCGGCCCGGGCCCTCCACACAGAGCCCGTCGGCGCCTAGGTCCCGCCTGCTCCGGAGGCAGCGGTGCCAGGCTCGCGGAGTCGCGGCAGGCCTTGGCACTCGTCCCTCCGCTTCACCCCTTCACCCCTCCTTCACCCCCGCAGACCCACTCCGGAGGCCTGGCAAGCGCGGCCAGGACCTGCAAGGCCCCCGGGCTCTGGCAAGCCTGAAGTGCGCCTTCCCCGCACCCCAACTAACTGCTGGGCGCCGGGGCTGTCCGGAGACAGCCGGGCCCCAGGAGGCCTGAACTTGCCCGCACCCTCTCGGGATCTCCCGCCCCAGCACCCGGCGACGCCCAGCAGCCGGGCCAGTCCGGGCCGAGCAGGGTTGAGCGTGGGGGCATCGTGCAGCCGGGCCGCCCAGGGTATCCCCGCCGCCTGGCGCGGTGGAGGGCGGCCGCAGAGGGGGGCAGATGGACCGCCGAGCGGGCTGGAGCGGCGCCCCCACCCGGGTTGCCCCGCGCAGGGCGAGGCAGAGGCGGAGGGCGCGGCGCGGGCGCGGGGGCGGGGCTGCGCGCTGATTGGCGCGGGCTCGGGGGCGGGGCCTGGCACGAACCTGGGGGCGGGGCCTGGCGCGCTGATTGGTGCGGGCTCGGGGGCGGGGTGGGGCGCGGGCGCCGGAGCAGCGGGCGCACCGAGAGGAGTAGCTAGCAGCTAGAGCGGAGTTGGAGGAAGCAGCGGCCGCGGCGAGGCGGTGGACGCGCGCGTTGGAAACGTCGAACCAGGATCGACGGGCAGGTTGGCCAGCTTGGAGGCGCGTGGGAGCTGTGCGCTCAGGAGGCTGCATCCCAGGTCCGCGAAGGACGGAAGCGCCGGCAGGGAGGTAGGGGCGCGGCGGTCCCGTGAGTGTGCTCGGGAGGGGGAGGCGGTGCGTGCACGCGCGGCGGCGTGCTCTTCCTGTCACCCGCGGCCGCTTCTGCTTCTGCAGCACCAGCTCCGAGAAGCAGGCGGCAGTGCTCCCGGCTCGGGGCCAGCGCCGCGGCCGCCCTGGTTCTGTCCCTGTCCGCCGCGGACGCCTTCGCCCCAGGGTGCCACCAAGCGCGCGCTCCACTCCGCCGTCGCACGCTTCCGAGGGTCCCCCTGTCGCTGTGGTGCAGCCTCCTGTGCCGGCCCGGGGTGGGCGCCTCGGCCGCTGCCTGTCCGCGAGGAGCAGTGCTCCCTTCCCCCGCAGCCTCCAGCTGCAGCCGGGGTCGTGGCCCCGGGCAGGCAGGCGGGGTCCCCGAGGTCCCGGAGCGCGCCCCGGCCCCCGCCCTCCGAAGTTGGCTGCCCTCCTCTTCCGGGGTGGGGGAAGTGCATCTCGGGGCGGTCGGTCGCCGGGGCCAGACTCTGCGCCCTTTGCGGGACAGATTGTTGGGGGGCACTTTTAGTGGGGTCTCGGCCTTGCCCGGAAATTCAGCTTTTTGCATCGCAGGGCGAAACTAGAGGTATCTGCCCAGCAATATGGAGCCGGCTGAGGAGAGCGTGCGAGCCAACGAGCCGGAGCTGAAATATCGGGGCCACGGGGTGGGCGGGTGGGATCCACAGCTCCTACGGCCACTTTCCAAGGTAGAAACTGACCCTCAGATCGTGAGACAAAGAGAACAGAACAGCTCCAGCCAGGTACCCGCTTGCAGAATTGTATTTTAAGAACCAGAATTCAAGCATAAAGATGCAAGGATGTGAGCGGAATGGTTGTTACATGTTGAATGCAGAATGTGTAGGAACTGGATTTGGGGGAATTCTGCCTCGGGCGCTGTGAAGACCGGAAAGGTTATTCCTGGAGGAGCTGCAGCACTCCAATAGGAGTCTGAGAGCGAGCTAGTTTACTCCTTGCTTGGGGGTTGGGAGACTTCAGGGTTCTCCCTAAAACCCCTTGTTTTCCTCTTTGTCAGTCAGCGTGAAGTAGGAAAGGATAAAACAGTTCCAGGTTTTGAATGCAGCACGAGATTGTCATTTCAGTGTGATGAGTTTCAAGTTTTAGATGCTAGGCGGGATAGTCACAAAGCTTTTTGACCTAGGCTTTATGTGCAATTGCATTTTAGTATTTCATTAGCTTCTGCTACGTTTTGGCAACTTTAAAGATGGTTATTAGCTAGGAAAAATTCGAGTAGGCGGACAGGTTCATTTCTGAGACAGGCTTTCAGGGTGATAAATGTTCAGGTATAAATCAGGAATTTGGTGACTTCAGCACTGGCACCTTTTCGACAGATTGTCTTGGAATAAACTGCTGAAGAGCAAGCAGATGATAGCTTTCTTAAGTATAAAAGTTGCATGAGCTTTGGGCTACAAGTGTTTTTTTGCTCATTGTAAAGAACTCTTAGTGATTTTTTTTTTTTTTTAAGCTGTAAAATTTTTCATTGGCACAGAGTCAGTTTAAATTGGAAAGGCCAACTGGGGAGGCTCCCAGCTTTGCAGAAGTGCTGGCTACTGTCCTGCTGGCTTTAGCTTTGATGTGACAGTTGCAGGTAGGCACCAGAGGGTCATACTACTTTTTTTTCATACAAATTTATGGGTTTTTATGTTTGGAAGGAAGTTTTATGCATCTGATAAAACAGGATGGCTTTCAGCTGGCTGGGTGTATTGACTTAACTTTCATCTAAATTTGGGACCTGTTCTTAGTTGCATAACCACTTTGCAAGGTCCATGTTGCTACTGGCTTGTCATCTTATTAT
>PVJA010000654.1:124888-158186 GCA_004027025.1 Myocastor coypus
TTTTTTTTTTTAATGCTGATAGCATTGTCTATATCTGTGATGCTATATAGTTTGTGTAAGCAAAAATATCACTCCTATTGGTTAAATGTATTGTTTTCTTCAGCTTTTAAAAAATACATTTCTATTGTAAAGTTGGTTTTGGAAAACACAAGTGGCACAATAAGTTACAAGAATTTTTTTTTTTTTTTTTTTTTTTGGTTATTGACAGGGATGACTAGGTAGGCACTTATCTTCTAGAAATGCCAATTGCATCTTACACCTAGGCTGATTTCTGAAGGGCTTTGAAGCTTAAGTGCAAATCTATCGCACTTGCCCAGCTTTATACTGTTAAAAGTATTGGCCATTTCATTAATTTATTTTTCCCATGAATGCCATATAATTTTTAGGTGGGTATGTTGATTGAAAGTTCTTTTTTCCTCTCCCAGATATTTCAAGGGGGTATTGTAAGAAAGCATCTACTCTGAAAGATTGTCTATGTGGTCTTTAAAATAGGAGCAGTTCTAGTTCAGCTTTTATTGCACCTGCATTTTGTAATGTGCAAAGTGTGCCTTACTGAATAGATTACGAGTTAGCCATTGCTGTAATGGACAGGCACAATATAGCAAGTTGCAATAATGTTTGCCTGTTTTTTTAATTCTCTGGTGTTCGAGGTGTACACAGTGCAGCAGAACTGACAGATGCTTGGGTACCTTTGTATTATATGGTTTGTTGGCTCTCTTATGGGGCATAAGGCCTTTGCCAGTAGCAGCAAGAGCCTGAAGTATTACAGTGAAGTCCTGGGAGTCTAGAACGTTGCCAATCTGTAGAAAGGGTCCATTTAGTTTGTAATATAGGAGATGTAATATAAATTATATTGCAGCTTTTTATTAAGAATCTAAGTTGTAATTGATGTGTGTCTGGGGGGGGGCAGACAGACAGACGTGGCTTTTCCTTGAGCTTTTACTGTGTAGCCCAGGTTGGCTGCGGGCTCACAGCTGCCCTCCTGCCTCAGCCTCCCACATGCTAGGATTACAGGTGTGCACCAACCAATTTGAAAGTATTCATTAACAGAATCACTTGACAGGATTCTTCCAGTGCTCTTATTGAAATAACTTGCCTGAGAGTGGCATTCAAAAGCCATTTCATGTACACCGAGCCATATGAACTGAAAAAGAAGCCATGTCACTACTTATGAACTTGTGTGTTTGGCTTATGTCAGCCCCTCCCCCTCATCTTGTTGTGAAAGGGTAGAATGAGTGTACTATGGCTTTTACTGAAGAAAAAGCAAGGCTGCCATAACAGAACCTTTGCAGATTTTATTCTGTCACCATTGTTTTTGGTAAGGTAAATCAAATACATACCCATAAGCACTTGTAGTCAAAATAGTTTTGAAGTTAATGATCACCCAAGAGAGTATTGAAGGGGAAGGTATCTGGCTGGAGTTTGTGGAGGCTGCCCCAGGGGGTAGTGGCTTGATAAACCCAGATGCCCTGTAGTGGCTGGCATTGCCCCTTGCCTTCCTTGTGGGCTCCTCCACCGGCTCCAGCCCAAAACTCAGGCCCACATGGCCACAGCTGCATCCAGTCTCTGGGGGATTTTATTGCTCTGCTCCTCTTTTCTCTGAAGTAGTCCCTGAACTCTTGAGGAGCAATTTTGTTCCCTAACTGCGCCACCTGCTGCCCCTTTCTGTGCCCGTACCTGACAGGAGTCGGGAATCCTTGGCCCCAGCCTCTACCAAGGCACCAACACCCTCAGGTGGAAAGAGAACTCCTGGGACAAAGGTCAGCTGCAGCTTTCATCTGCCCACATCCAGCACATTTTATTTCAGCTAGCTTTGGGATTCAGTGAGAACTGCATGCAGCCTTTAGCAGCAGTTCAAGAGAAAAACCCTGGAAGATCTCTGTTCCCATCTTAAATCCAAATCATACAAGTGGCAGTCAGGGACATTCTGTGCTACTTATGCCGTTCTTACTAACAGTCGTGCTTCTATTGTAGCTGCAGTTTGCTGTGTAACTTCAGGGGTGTAATTAGCCCTTTCTCAGCTTCTCCTCTTAGCTGCAAATTAGAGGTGATGATTGTGCCTAGCGTGAGTGTCAGGACAAAGTAAACTGATACATGGCAGCCCAGAACTGGGCCTAGCGTGTAGCGAGCCCTGAGTTGGTGTTAATTGTGTTGGGCTGTTACTGCCAAGCTATGTGCTTGCATGTGCAGTTTCTTTTAATCTTCACGATGACCCTGGGAGGTGTAAGTTTGCTTGTTGTATCTTATAGGTGATAAAACTGCTGCTGAGAGGTTGAAGTGACTTACTCAGGGTCAGCTATCTAGACAGTGACAGGGCAGTGGCCTCTCTGTAGCTCTGTTCGAATGACCTCCTTGCCGAAAATGTTTAGGAGTGGCATGATTTTCCACAGGACAGGGGACTTCATGGCCTCTTCTCCACCCATCTTTGTGATCACCAGATTGGGTTCTCTCTGCGTTGACGACGGCCTCATGGCCTGCAGTGGTGTTGTGCTCCAATCCTCCGCCCTGACTTCAAACAGTGCTTCCTTCAGCCTTTCTGGGATGACCACTGAGATCCTGGGTACTGACAGGTGGGCTGGGGTGATTCTCTGCTCTTCCTTTGTGCTCAACAGTGCCCACCACTGGGCTTTCTGAAGAATAGTCTCCCCTTAACATGTTGTGGACAGGGATCATAGCCTCTAGTGCCCTCTTACATTAGCTACCCTGTCCCACATAGGGCAGCAGGTTGCACATTCTCATTAGCCAGTTAGTTGGGTGAAGAATGAATTGAGAGATTTGGTGCCTATAACTTTGAGCTTAAGGTGAGCTGCTCAGTTTCATTGTATTTAATTGAAATGAAATTCGTATACCATAAAATTCACCAAGTCCTTTGTAGTAGTCTAAATTCAAAGTATGATAGCTCATTCTGTTTACTAGGATGTTTAACTTTGTTGGCTTGATTTTGTGTGTGTGTGTGTGTGTGTGTGTGTGTGTGTCTATACAATTTGCAAACATGTGGTAGGTGGATAGATTGCTCAGTAATTCTTTTAAAGATTGAATTGAGGTGCAGAGCTTGCCCTAAAGTTGGAGCTGGCACATTGGGGCCTGGGGTAGGATATAGGGTTCTGTGCATGCCAACTCTCCACGCCTCCCCTACTTCTATTAAAAACCTACTTTATGCTGCTGCCCAGCTCCAACCTCTACCTTCACTTCAGGATATAATAGTGCTTAGGATGAGCACTATTCTCACTTTAGTGTATGTGATCTGAAAAAACTTATTTCTGTTTCTGGATCCAGTTTTCCAAATCATGAGGTAGGTCCATAAGATCAGAGAGCCTTTCGAGGAATCGTGTTTGTTTCTTTGCCATATGCCTGGAGGTTACAGAGTTAAACTGAAAATCCCTTGGAAGCAATTGTGCATTAGTCACCAGCTGCTGTTTGTCAAGCATCAGAAACTTTTTTTTTCCCCCTCCAGTCCTAAGGATTGAACTCAGGGTCTTCACACCAAACTATGTTCCCAGCCCTTTTTAAATTTTGAGTTTCACCAAGTTGCTCAGGCTAGGCTCACATTTGTATTCCCTTTGGTTCAGCCTCTCAGAGGGCAGGGCCCTAGGCATGTGCCCCTGTGCCTAGCCAGAAATGATTTTATTTTAAAAACAGTAAGAATTGCTCAGCATATTAGCAAGGAAGAAAATGTACTTCCAATTTGTGGGGTTGCAGGTAGACATTAAAAGGCTCAAAAGACTGGAGCAAAATAACTCTCTTGAGGAAACTGTTGCATATACTATTTGTGAATGATTTAATTTGATATTTGTTCATAGGATTTCTTTATACCTTAGGATACATGTCTTATGAATACAGTGGAGCTTACATCGCAAAACTGCCTTGGTTTTTTGTAAATACTAAGCTATATATAATGCATATTATTTATGTACAAAAACCTTTGCTATGCAAAGAAGTATGTTGGATCTGGGGGAGAATAGTTGAGTGAGCAACCAAAGAGAATGGGCAGAGTCTAGCAAAATCTACCAAAGATGTGTCTGTCAGCCTGATGGTTTGGACACCAGATGGGTATTGGGAGTTTTACACAGGTCCTGCCCCATGCTTCAGGCACCCAGATCTTGCACTACTCTGGGGACAGTTCGAGGGTGAGAAGAGAGGAGTTGTAGTCCTACAGATAGGACAATCCCCAGACTTCAGATCCACGTGTAAATGTCTTGCTACGAGGAGTCCAGTTGTTGAAAATTGTGCAGTGAGGGACCCAGGGTAGTGACAGGAGACTGAAATGCCAAGAAGATACAAGAGGCAGACATTATACTTCTTGAGAAAAGGGGGCAGCCTTCCAAGAGGCTTGCTTCTTTTATGTACTGGTTTACAGACTTCCTAGGCAAGGATGCATTTGAATGGAGTCTGGAGGCAGATGGGTGTGGCACGATGCTGAGTCTCAGCCTTGGTGGGACCTCTGCCGAGTCATAATGGATTTTTATTTTATTTTTGTGTGAGAGCCAAACAACACCATCAGTGAGGCCGCTGTCTGGGAATAGAGGCAGACATTCAAGGTTAGTTGGAGAGGCCACCTTGGGCAAGGCGAGGTATGTCCCTGACAGCACTGACACAGTACCTAGGCTGCCCTTAGTTGCCTAAACAAGTTAGTTCAGGCAGTAGGTTCAGATGGAGGTAAAGTTGGGGGTTCTGGAGCCAGCCTACTTAAATCTAAATAAAGTTTCAACCTCTTGATTGCTGAATATGATCACAGCCAAGATAAACTTCTGTCCCACAGTTTTCTCATGCATAAAGTAAGTGCCACCTTATATAGTTATCTTGGGGTTTGAATGTAGCTGATATGCACAACTTCCAATAAATAAGTATTCGGTGATGACAACGGTGGTCATTCAGGTGGGTGTGGCAGACAGGAGAAAGTGTCTAGTGTGCGGTCAGGTGGAGGTGTGTGCCTCCTCTGCCCAGCAAAGTTCCCTGAGGCAGACCTCCATGTGATCAAGTCCCCACCCAAATAAATGATTCATCTGTTCTTCCTCCTCTTTTACAAGGCCCTGAATCTTGGCTGACCTTGCGCTGGTAATCCCATGCTGTCTGGGTCCATCTCTCTGGCCATGATTATGGCATCTCAGAGGGCAGAAAGGGAATATTCTGCATGCAGTCCTAGAGTTGTACACAGTTTGGGCTTCTAACGTCAGGCTAGGACTCAGGGTTTACACAAGATTTTTCCTACATAAAAGTGAGATTCTTCTGCAGAGCATTTGTAGAGATGCCTAGGTTTTGCTGCCTGTATGGCGGGCCTGGCTCTCCTTGGCATCAAGCCTGTATAGATGCCTCCAGGTTCTTTTGCCCAGTACACAGATTTAGCTCCAGAAGGACTCCAGCATAGTTTTCAGAATTGGGTGAATTTGAAGCCATGGGGCTTTTTCTTACTTCAGCATCTCCTAGTGAGGAATGTGCAAGGCCACGTAGGTGTGCTATGAGCTCAGTTGATGGTTAAGTAGATAATGAGTCGGGGACTGGGCAGGGGTGAATCATGTACTTCCCATTCTGTTAAGAATCCCAGTAAACTGGCCTGCTGGGTGGTACAAATTGAGGAAACACTAGGAAGAAGCTAGCATACCCATCTGTCCATTCTCCTGGTTTAGAATTTTTTTTTCCCCCATCCCAAAAGACATACATCACCAGGAAAAGCTCGCAAAAGTTTCAAGGCAGATTTGGAAGAATTAAATTATTCTTAGGCATATTGCCTGGTTGCCGAGCATTTAGGGATATGTAAATTTCCGTGTTCTTTAGAGCTCTGTGTCTCTTTCATGCAGAGTACATTAGTTCTAAAAATGAGATTTGCTAGTTCTACATTTTTGTGTGAATTTATGCAAGGAATATTTAATTTGATTCTGTATCTTTCATGAGGGGAGGCTTTCTTCAGACAGACAATGTAGCTTTTTTTTTTTTTTTTTTTTTTTTTTTTTTTTTTTTTTTTTTTTTTTTTTTATGCTTCACTGGTTGCATTAATTTTTTTTTTCCTCTGATGACTGCAATACAAAGTAGAGTACCTAAATTAATATTCTTGATACACAAAGGCTTGCACTGTTTGTTTTTGCTTCCTTTTCATATGTAACTCTCCTAAGAGTGTTATTGTATTAGCACTAAGAGGCTTTAACCATGTAAAGTTGAATGCTTTACACTTCTGAATGCTAGCATAACAGTTAGGCTGTGATTCAATTTGGCTTCTCCTGTTGCCTATACTGAAGAGTTCCTATAATATCAAACTTTTGAAGTGTTTCACTCTTCAAAACTTACAAAAGTTCTCTTTGACATAGCACCCTGAACTTGTATGGCTGTTGTTTTTATTCCTTTATTGTGCTTCCAATTTAACTGAAACCTTTTGGTTGCTTTTACGCCTTATAATAAAGATAACAGTGGGAAGTGGGCGGGATCCAGAGCTTGTCTGCCGCTGTACACTTGCACTTCCCAGCTCAGTCTTACAGTCTTTGAATCTACAGTGCTCTTCCTCCACTGTGCTTAAAAACACAAACAAAACTACTTTGCTTAGCCACCCCCCCCATTAAGGTGTCTTTATTAAGTACTCTGTAGCAACTATTGTTACGTCCTCTGAATTCCTAATTTCTGAAAATCTTGCCACTGTCCTCACTGTCAGCCTCTGCTTTCTTAAAAACTTGCTGATGATTCCACAGAGCGCCAGATCTGCTGGCTGTGCCTTAGTCTGCTTATGCAGGACTTCCTCGTGGCTCCTCTGTCACTCCTTGATTCTCTTGCCCAAGCTTCTGGAGTGAGATAGTGACTTTGAAGCCCGACCCTCTCCTTTGGGCTCCTAAATGTCAGCAGATGATCCTTGGATGATTTTTTTTTAGATTGTTACTAAATCTCCATGTCCCTTGTCTGGAATTGCAGCCCTGGTTTTCAGCAGCCACTGGCACACCGACAGGTGGAGGCCTGTATCCCTGTAAGTTCCTTGAGTCTCCTGGCTTGGCTTTGCTGGGTATTGACATCAAATTCTTGGCATTAAGGCAGGACCCTTCCCCCCACCCTGCCTCAGCATTTGCCACCTCCCACGCAGGCTCCCCTACCATGCCTCTTACTTCAGCCCTTTCCTTTCCATTCCTGCTGCCAGGGCCTCCCAGGCTCGTGCCCTTTGGCCACTTGCCCAGACCGCTGCAGCACCCTTCCCTCTACTCTCCTTACCTCTATTCTTGCCCTCAACCAAGTCCCTCCCACGCACTGTGGTACTTTAGCTGGCGAGTACTCAGGTGCAGCTCTTGTTGCATGCTGCCCTCTCGCCCTGCCCTCCCAGAGCTGCCCACAGTGGCCTAGATGATCTGCACAGGGGCGTGTGTGGTGTCAGATGGCTCGTACCTGTCCTTCCGGCCCAGGTCTGCCCTTCCCTGTTTGGCTTCAGACCCAGCGGACTGTCTGTTCTAGCTCTTCCCAGAATAGTGCTTACTCACTTATGTACCTAGGATCACGGCACACATTCCACTCTTGTCTTCGGATACCTGCAGTTTGATGCGACCTCTCTTTCACTTGATCCCCATAGCATCTAGTGTGTGCCTGTGTTACAGCGGTGACCTAATGTTTTGGTTCCATGTGTATTCGTCTTATGTCTGAGACACTGCCACAGGCCTGTGCCCCTCCTCCATTCCCCGCCCGTATTCTTGGAAGACAAAGACCGTCTTACTAATCTCTGTCCTGTGTGCTCGTTCACATGTAGCCATGCCCTGGCCTGTGTGCAGCTGCCAAATTGATTAGATACTTGGTGAATGGAAGTAGAAATTGAGATTCATGCAGATGGTGAAGTGTGACGTTCATTCATAAGTCTTGTTTTTCCCTTGCTAGGTGAAGCTGAGTGTGGAGTGCAACAGTAAAATCCAACGACAGATGGACATTGTGACAAGAACGTCAGAGAGGATTGGGCCTCGCTGTGAGAGGCAGCCTGGAGTCAACGTGTTGACAAGTTGCTGAGAGGAAAGCCAGCAGGGCCTGTGGCACACAGGAAGCAGAAACTGTCTGCAGTTACACCATTGATGGAGGACGGATGGACAGCCGGATGGCCAGTCAGCTCTCCCCTTAAACCTTTGGAGAGTGGCCCTCTGTCCTGTGCTGGACACATTGTAGGAATCCTAACACACTCCCTAAATTCCTTTGCTGTCAGAACGCAAACTTAGACTGCAGCGTGCCACAGGCCACATCCATCGCGTGGTAACGTCTGCAAACATGAGTGCCGAGGGCTACCAGTACCGAGCGTTGTACGACTATAAGAAGGAAAGAGAAGAAGATATCGACCTCCACCTGGGCGACATACTGACTGTGAACAAAGGATCCTTGGTAGCACTTGGATTCAGTGATGGGCAGGAAGCCCGGCCAGAAGAAATTGGCTGGTTAAATGGCTATAATGAAACTACCGGGGAGAGGGGAGACTTCCCAGGAACTTACGTTGAATATATTGGAAGGAAAAAAATCTCACCTCCCACTCCAAAGCCCAGGCCACCTCGGCCCCTTCCTGTTGCACCGGGTTCTTCAAAAACTGAAGCAGACATTGAACAACAAGGTCAGCAGTGGTGGAGAATTACTTAATGATGTCTGTCTGTCTGTCTGTCTGTCTGTCTTCATAAAGGTTTGGGCTGGGCTGCTGTGGTCTGGGCAGAAGTTGGGCAGCAGTTGGGCAACCTTACCTGAATTGATATGTAAGGTACATAAAGCCTGAGTCAATCATTATAGGGCTAAAGGTTTATGTTTGTGGGTTGGGTATTTCTATAAAACTGGAGAGATAGTATCTGAGAACCAATTTAGTGAGTGTCTTAAGCACTATTATTATAGGTGCAACTGAATTAAAAATACCTATTGTATTCTTAGTTTTGTAATTGGTGTAGCTCAGTAATTACTTTGGAGTAGTATAGGGTAAGTCTAATGTAAGCGTACTTAGTGAATGTAGTTTGGGTAGGAAGATAGGGAGAATAATCTAATGACCACAGAACTCAGCAGAGAAGTCCCTTTTTATAAGCTGCTGTCTGTCCCTTGGTTTTCTCTCCAGGATCACTGTAGCTCATGCTAGAAGGCACCCCTGGAGTTAGCACTGAAATAAAGGCTTTTCTCTTCTGCTGCAGCACTGTCCTTTGTAGCATGAATATCTGTAGTTGGCATGGCCCTGAGTGGAAAATAAAATTCACTGGATCCTTTTCTCTAGTGGAAATCTCCTCTGCTCAAAGTCGACTCACTGTGTACTGGAAATATCCCTGCTGGGGCCTGATGCGTAGCTTCCTGTGAGGATTTTCTTCTGCTCAGTTTCTCACTGAGACAAGAGTTACACTTGGCTTTGCTCTTGTGAAATGCTGGTTTTCTCACTAGAAAATCTCCAGCTTTTTTTTCCCCCCCTTGGTTATTTTTTTTTTCCCCCCAGAGGTGGGCAAAGTAATGGAAACTTCAATTTAATGCAGTGGGTTGAAGATACCAAGTAGACCTGACTCAATATTGCAGAAGATTTTTGGAAGCAATTCTGATAATACTGGTGTTATAGTATCATTGATGTTGGCTTATTCTAACACGAATGAATAGGAACAGAATGCAAGGGCAGGAGAGCTATCTTTTGACATTGGGAATAGGATGGAGACCACTGTGGGAATGTGAGAGAATTTGCTAAAAATATACTTGAAAAGAAATCCCTTTCTCTCCCTTGCTAGATCCAAAAATATTGCATTCTGTTTTATATCTACTAGTCTACTAATAACTTTTATCATACAATAGCTAAAAAGCAAGTTCTTTCTCTGCAGGTAAATCAGAAAATCTTGAGTCTGTACCTAATTGTGTGATTTTGCATTTCTTGTGTCATTTCACTTAGCATATTGAGTATGAGTACATATCTTTTCTTCACCGAATTATGCAAATCATTTGGCTTTTTTAAAAGTTAGCAGCATTTCCTTAAGTAGCCTTATTCAAAAGGAAAAAGATAACTTAATTTGCTCCAAAATACAAAGGGTTGCTGAATCATAAAAATATCTCAGATGAATTAGAGATTATTGAAAAGATGTAGTAAAAATATCTTGTCAAGATTATAACAAAAGATTTTATGAAAAAATAGTTGCTAAAGAAAAATTGCATTTGATAACTGCTATCAGGTATTAAGTTTACTTGGATATAATAATATTCAGGAAAATCTATAGGAAAATGATTCTCTTTTGTGAGGTGCTAAATTATTGTACAATGCTGTTTTTCTCATGTAATGTGACAATTAAGTTTTTCTTTTTTAATCAGCCTGTTTAGTTTTTTTTTTTCTTTTGGCGGGACTGGGGTTCAAACTCACAACCCTTACACTTGTCAGGCAGGCACTTGTTCCACAGAGCTATCTCCCCAGCCTCTTCAGTTTTCTTCTTCAGTACATGGAAAGATAAGAAAAAAAATGAAAACTTTTTTAGCAGAATTCAAGAAAGATATCTGTTGGCAGTGTTCATGAAAGTATTGAGAACAAGAAAGCCTCAGTATAAATAAGAAATGATGAGGGATTCAGAGGTCACAGAGGTGGTGTAGGAGCCAGGGAGGAGAGTGTCATGCTGAGCCTTGGCATAAAGTGACACATCTGTAGCTTATGGGAGTCCCTTGTTAAAGTGAGAAGGGCAGTAGTGGAAAGTTTTGGAGTCTCAGGGTTGTGTTGTGTTGTTCTTGTGTTTTTGCCTACATACATTTTCATTTTCTTTTGAAAAGTTTTGCTGTGTAAAATTGTGAGATGGCAAGAAAGGAGCCTGTTCTTCTCTTAATTAAGTGGTTTTTTTTTTTTGTCTTTCTGAGACAGGGTCTCACTATGCAGTTCAGGCTGGCCTTGAGCTCACTTTTGTAGCCCAGGCTGATCTTGAATTCACACTGATTCTCCTGCCTCAGCCTCCCAAGTGCTGGGACTTTAATTAAGTTCTTTTGTCCTTTTTTTTTTTTTTCCTTTTCTTTTTTCATTTTATTCTTCCACCTGACTTGTTTTTTTTGTGTCTTTGTCTTTTACTTAGGAGATTAAACCTCAAGGTCTAAGAACTACACGTGGTTCTCTCCTGTGGTCTCCTGTGGACACACATGCGCGCGCGCACTCACAGAAGTGGGCAGACGCACAGAGAGGTGCTCAGACTGACCCACGAGCTAACCACAGCTCCCTTTGTGCTGCTGAGCCTCAGTAAATGCCCTCTCCTTTGAGATAGTCTTCCTCTGTTGTCCATGCTGGTCTTGAACTCTTGGGTCCAAGTTACTGTCTTGATTCATCCCCTGGTAGTGGGATTGCAGGTGTGCACCATCACACTCAGCTACTTTCCGTCTTTTTGGGTGTGTATGTGTGTTTGTGTGTTCTCTGTTTTGTTGTCTTTGTCCTTTTTGACACAGGGACTCCCTATGTAGTTCAAGCTGGCCTTGAACTCATTTTGTACCCCAGGCTGACCTTGAACTCCAAATGATCCTTCTACCTCAGCCTCCTGAGTGCTGGGATTACAGGTGTGTGGTACCATCCTATTTTAAAAGAAAGTTGTCACTAGACTCTGGCCAGAAGTAGACTCTCTGAGAGCTTCCTTCTCTTATAAGAGAACCTTCTTCCTTCAGTGCTGTTCATGGAGATAAAGCTGTGAAACAGGACTTTTTTTTTTCTCGTCTTTTTGAGATAGGGTCTCGCTATGCAGTTGAGGCTGGCCTTGAGCTCACTTTTGTAGCTCAGGCTGGTCTTGAACTCACACCAATCCTCCTGCCTCAGCCTCCCCAGTGCTGGGATTATAGGCGTGCTGCACCACCATGCCCGGCAAAAATAGGACTCTTGAGCCCCATCTCTGACCTTCCCAACCAGAAAAGCCAGCAGCATATTGCAGAATGTTTTACCTAGGCCTAAAATTTAGGTATTGGCTCTTGGCATTTTGATAGGAAATAAAATAGATATTCCTAAAAGGTGTCAGAATAAATGATTATAAGAGTAAACCTGGAAACAAACAGATACGATCATTATTTTTGATAAAAACCAATGAGCCTAACTGCTGCTTCTGTGACCACAGTGTGTATTATTCACATACTGTGTTGCATTACATATTCCAACAGTGTTTGGTCATGAGATTGCCTGTTGGTGCTTATGTTCTTGTTACTAAATTCTTGATTTTGTTAAAACACTTCTGTTTACTTAAAGTTTAGTCATTTAGTGTCCCCAGAAATTGCAGATAAGGCAGGGAACTAGCTGTAATTAGTAATTTGCGTATCCACAGTTACTTGGAAAGGAAATTGACCACGAGAAAAAGGATTTTAATCTTTTGAGCCTGGTAAAGCAGGTGGCTTCTGTCTCCAAGCAGACCCAGCCACCTGAGGAATTTACAAGCAGAGGCAGAGGCTAGGCTGGGCGGTGAGTCAGGGTGCCCTGGGTTTCGCCTCCCTCCTCCCCCAGGCTATTGTTTGAAGGCAGGACCTGATTTTCTTTCCTGGAGCTGATGTCATTTGAGGAGAAGCTCTCTGCCAGATTACAGTGACCTGTGTCCTTGAGAATCAGAGCTGAGCCAGGGAAGCTGCGTCTTCTTAGTGGTCCGCAGCAGCTGCCACTCATGCTCACCTTTGCTGTTCATGTTCAGTTCCAGGAGGTCATTCATGGCCTGAAAAGCTTACTGTGCAATTGGATATCGAGAGAGCACATTCACATAGCCTTTAGGAGAGTATATCAACATAGTATTTATCCTGTTTAATTGTGAGTTCTTTTTTTGCTTACTGTCTTCCTGTTATTTTTTTGTTTACTGTCTTATATTTGTAAATTAATCTGTAATCACAGGTATGTGTATGTGTGTGTGTTTGTTTAGGTTTCTGACTTGAGGCGTTTTGTCCAGTTGGAATCATACCCTTAAATCTTTGCAGAAATTAGCAGGAGCCTATTTTGTTTACTTGCAACCAAGATGGGCATGTAATAAAATTTTGTCAAAAATGTAGAATCCTAGAGGCTAAAGATGTTACCAGTCAAATTTTTTTTTATAATTCTCATGTCTTTACTGATGTATAGTTGAATGCATTTTTGTGTAAAACACAGAAGTAATTCTAATTAGTAAGCATTTCACTAGTAAGTGTAAGTTTGAAAAAAACAAGGATTTAAAAGTTCTGAAATTCAGCAAGCAAGTGGTGACTTAGATCTTCTAAGTAGCATCAAAAAGGGGAGAATTGTGTGCCAGTGGCAAACGATGCCAAGTACATGGTGCTGTTTACATCATCATATTTTAGTCATAAAACACATTTTAGCAATAGAGCTCTCTATTGTGTGTGAGGTGATCTTTGTTTCAAGCAGATTTCTGTGAGAAAGGATGAAGGCTGAGCTAGAAAAAAATAGCCTGGTCATGGGCACAATTGTATCTTACTGTTTTGAAGTCTTGATTCAATGAGTAGCATTTTACTGCACAGTGGTCTTTGTTTAGCCTTTGATAAGAATAATCGAGTAGAGGGAGACAAAGTGACTAGAAACTGACTTTATTTCAATTACTTGGATATAATTTCCCTAAACCGCGGAAGAGCTTAACAAAATATAGTCAGAAAATACTGCATATTAGTCACGCATGTCACTTTATCTGAAGAAGTGAAAACATTGTTAAAATGAGACATTAAAGGTAAAACATACATGCTATATCGCATATAGTATATATTGTTAAATATAATTTTGCAACTGTGGACAAAATATGCACTGTGATACAATAGATACAATATGTAACATACACGTTGTTAAGCTATATTGGGAATTAGAAACAAAATAAACCTTGTGATACATTGTATAGCATTGTATACATTGTTAAGCTGTAACTGCAGTTAACAGTGTGATACAGTGTATAACATACATTGTGATACATGGTATAACAGTATGCATTGTTAAAATATAACTGCAGTTAACAACAAAACAAGCAACAGATTTTCCTGTTTAATTATGCATGCAGAACTTTTCCCAGTGGCTTTATGCCACCCAAAGTTTGGCTGTCTTTTTCAGGAGGAATACCTTCTCTGTACTGTTTTTGGTAGAGGCCTTTGTATTATCCACTTATCTATTCTTGATAGATACACACAGTGTACAGTGCCTTTAGATTATTCTGCGCTGTTCCAGTTTGATGCATACTGAAGTTGTGATGGTGAATTTATTGCAGTGTATTGTCAGTAACCACTTGTAAATTGATCAGATCAAATGTTCAAAATAGGAAAAACAAACAAACAAAAAAAGAGTCCCCCACAGAGGCACAAACAAAATACAAATTTTTGCGATACATTTGAGTCAGAAATTCCACCCTGCTTTGCTTCCTATAAATTTTTTAGCTGTTCCAATCCCAGTGTTCCCTAATTGAAAAGCTAGATACCATCTCAAGTTTGGGCTTCTGAGTTTTGGCCACTTTTGTTTTGTTTTATTTTGTTTTAACTTCCCTGTTCCTACGCATAAGAATTATTCGAGAAATAAAACTCAGAAAAGAAGAAGTTGTCATTGGTCAAGTGATAGTGTTTTCCCAGCAGTGCAGCCCAGCAGCCTGTGTGTGGGAAGAAGGGAATGGTGAGATTTGTGTGGAGGCACAAGTTAGAGGTGGTTGGTTTTTGGTGAAATACAGCTTTTACTGTTGCTTACAGGTATTGCTAGGTTACTATTTGTGGTACTATACTAGGTCTTATATTATAAGACATGCCGTTAACTATTATGAGTCCTGAGTTGAATATATTTTAGTTTGACCTTATTTTTACCTTATGTCTCAAAATAATTGTTAATGTTTAAAACTGTTGCTTCTTTATCGATTAAGCCTACTTAAATTACTCTTTTCTATCCCAGTGTCCTAACTATAGAACCGAGTTGAATGTATGCATCATTATAAACTTATAATTTTAGTTTTTTATTTTACTTTAGTTTTTTACATTTTGGTACTGGGAATCGAATTCAGAACCTTGAACTTACCAGGCAGGAATTTGTGCCACTGAGCTATCTCCCTTATCCTAGGTTATAATTTTAAAGTATTTTACAGTATTACCATGGTATGTTAGGTAGTAAAAAGTAATAATTGTTTGTTTTTTCTAGTCTTTGAAGAAAAAGCATTCAAAGAGAACAGATTAGTATGATTTTATTGCTGCTAAATATCTACTGAATACCAAGCCATGAGATGTACTGAATTTGGTTAGAGCGTATCAAAGGATGTATTTATTGCAGTGAATATTCTCAGCTACCTAATTGCTAACAGTGCCTTTTCTAAGTTGAACTTTAAAAATGAGCAGACTTAGCTGTTCACCCAGCCTTCTACTGGGCCTTCTCTGTCCTCACACTCACCCTACAAAGATGGCGCATTGCAAGTATTTTAAGATGAAGAAGCTATTGTATAAATATTTAAAAAGAAAAGGAACTCTACAGTGACAGCGTATTTCTGGGGCTTATGAACTCTGGAGGGAGAGCAGGCTCTCATAGCCCTGTGGGGTTTTGCTGAGCAGTCTTTTATGAAGTTATCAATACCTGAATTCTGTTTTGGGGTTGGTCTTCAATGATCTGTTTTATCTGTTGAATTTCATCAGCTGTTCCATTCATACAACCGCAAAAATATCACCTTCACTTTATTTACAACTTACAAAGTTTTCTTATGTCTGCTAAGAGCCACATATTAAAGGGGTACATTACAATGAGATAATGTGATGAAATTTTTCAGTGTGAAAACACACTTCAAACAGGTGACTTGAAAGTGATGTGCCATCACTAGATTTACTATCCATTTCTGTTGATTTTGAAAAAGTTTAACATCTGCTTCAGTGTGTTTCAAACTTTCTTATTTCTGTCTCATACCCTGTCGATTACAATGGAGCTTACCCACTTAAAAGCTAAAAACCTGAGGGTGTCCCGCATAAGAATTCTGTTTTGGAATGAGGATAACAGCCACTAACAGTCTCCTCAGGTGTGAGAAATCTCAGTTGATTCAAATGAATCTGAAGTGTCTCTACCCCCCACCCCACCCCAGCATTGTCAGAGTTAGCAGTGAACATCATTTGAAAAAGACTGGCCGGATGACTAAAAATTCCCTTGATATTCAAATCTTCTTTCTCAGGTAAGTCAGCCTCTGCCAAGAGTATAAACACAAAACACAGTGCTTCTGGTACCTGACTTCCAGGACAGGCAGATGAGGACAAGTCAAGGGCACAGGTGACCTGTGTCTCCCTGTGCTAACAAGCACAGAGCGACACTGCACCGGGAGAACCCTCAAGGTGGCCAGTGAGTGCCAGCCAAGCTTCTTGGGTGTGTTTTTTGTTGTTGTTGTTGTTTTTTTAATTGAGAAAGATTTTTAGCTCCCTGGTTTATAAGACTCCTGACCAATAATCCTGACAGCTTTTTGAAGTTCCTCAGAGCTGCTTCTTACTGCTGATTTTATTGTCAGTGCTTATAAAAACTGGAACTAGCTGGCAGCAGTGTCTACTATAAACTAAATGGACCTGGGTTTAAAGATACACTAGGAAAAGCTTTGACCACCAAAACAGGCAAACCCAAGTCTTTTTGACTGTCTGCCTGTAACTCAAAAAGGGCTTATGTAGCTGGCCCAGGGATGGCTTTTTTTTCTTTGTTTCTTCCTTATCTCTCCGGCAGCCCTTGCTATTCAGTGGGAGGTCACAGCTCAGAAAATAGGCATGCAGAGAGGAGAGGTGGAGTGCGGCCAGTACTGCAGGAGCCTGAGGGGCTTCCTCCGGAAGAGCAGTGTGGGGCAAGGGCCCAGTTAGAAAGATCTGTGTTGAGTGAGAGTTTCAGTATTCTAGACTCCTGGTCATGCAGCAGTTGGAAAGCCAGGCAGTGAAGGCCAGGAAGATTTATCCTCAGGCCAGTAAAAACAGTAAAAATGAAAAGCACTTTGAGAATTGCCCAGGAACTATCTGCTTCAGAGCAGACACCTTGGTGACTTCTTGTTTAGTGCTTAGAAAACAGGAAAGTCCTAACTGAGCCTATGACTGAGAACGGTTGATTGCTCTGTCCAGACGGGAAGATCACATTGATTTAAGAAAATAAAACAGCAGCCACACGTTAAAATCCTTATCGAACACAGCTCAAACTGAAATCTGTGCTGTGAAAGATAAGAGCAGATGAAGTTCACCCACAATCCAAAGAAATATTTAAAATGAGGGGAAGAGGCTATGTAGGAGGTCTAGTAGGAGAATTCTACATGCTGGTGAACAGGAAATCAGGACAAGTGAAATGAAAAAATTAAACATTCATGCCTGTGTGCAGATTTGAAAGCTGTGCCTTTATTTTGTAAATGTGAAATCAATGAAAGGCCACCTCTTGATATATTTTGGCATTTATTTTTTTTAAATCAAAAAAATATTAGAGTACCTTGTCAAACTATTTGGCAACATGTTTGCTACCAGCGAACAAAATTATCTTCCTTCTTCATAGCAGTAAGTACTGGAAAACAAGTTGATTAATTGCAGTGGAGTTCTGAGGAGAAAAGGAGACGAGAATGTAACAAACCTCAATGAGCGGTGCAGCACTGCTGCTGAAGAAGTTGGACTGGACTCCAGTAGTCTATGCGAGGACTCTGTGCTGAACCCCGAGGGGGTTGGCAAGTGGTCATGTCACATGGTGTGACAACCCAGAGCTTCCATCAGCTTCCATCCTGGAGTGAAAGGCAGATTAACCCCCAGCTAGATGTCCTTAGAGAAGGACATCTCAACAACACACAGGGAAGGGAGGATCCATCTTACTAATTTTTTTTTTTTTTTTTTTTTCTTTTCTTTTCTGTGTTTGGTACAGTGTCTCACTGTGCAACTCAGACTCATAGTGATCTTGCCTTTTTTCAGCCTCCCCAGGGCTGGCATTACAGGCATGTACTACCGCACCCAGTCTCGGTGGCCAGCTCAGCACTGGAGCGGGGGGTAGGGAGGGTGGAGCTGATGTGGCATGCTGTGCTGAGGATCAAGCCCCGGTCCCTGGGCTTGCCTAAGCAGGTGCTTAGTCTGATGAACTATTTCACTGGCCCTTGAGATGGCCTATTCTGTAGGACATTTTATTTCCTGTACATGCTGGAACCTCTTGGTCTTAAATGTTAAAATAGTTACCATGAATTTAACTTCTGTTTGGCTGGTGCCTCTCGCATTATAGATAGTACAACAGATTTAAATATACATCTATCTATAACATGTAAGTTAATATTTACATGTAATCGTTCATGAGTGTAAATGAAATGTTACATGCATAAATATATCTGGTAGGACAATATGTAAGGCAATATGTAAAAGCAGTTATTAGGTTAGTTATTATGATGTACCTTTACAATAACTGTGCTTGCTGTTTCACTCAAAAAGGGGTTCATCGGATTAAAAACCAGTCTAGCTGCCGCTTACTGGTCTTCATTATTTGGGGTTTTACCCAGTTAAACTATAACTGTCACTTGCAGCCAGATCTTTCCCTACAGGAAACTCAAGGAACCGAATCAGTTTTTACCTGTAAAGAAGGTTTAATAAACATACTTGAGCCTAAATTGTAAGTTTTCTAGCCCCATCTCTGACTTCTGTCAGACCGCAGTGCTCCAGTTCTCTGTGAGTGGAATCAGCAAAGTTTGGAAAGCTTCACAGAAGTGCAAGAAATGCTTGCTTTTGTTTTCTGTTACCAGTTGCCAGGGTCTGTGTGGTAGACGTGAGACCTCGTCCCCTGTCGCATCTTGGCTAAATAAGTGAACTGTGATCAGTCAGCTTTTTTTATTCACTTAATTCTTTTGGTGGATTCCAAAATTAATTCCCAAACTTAGGGAATTTAAATTTTGAGTAATTTATTTTTGTTGACAAAGAGGGCCGACCAGCCTTTCTTCCATCTCATTTTGTGTGTTACCCCCCTCATTCATTTTGTTACAGTAACAGTGGACTAATTGCCTTTGATATATCCTAGTGGTTCACAGTGGTCTTTTCCAAAATGCAAGACTATCCCCCTCCCTACTTCTCAGATAGCCCCACTCATTCTGTTTCCTAAACTGCATTTAAAATCTAACTGAACATTTGCTCAGCTAATGATAGGAGTCTCTCAACCCAGCAGGTCTCGAGGGACTGTCTTTTATCAGCCTTAAGTGCTATGTTTAGTTCACATTGTCGAATATTGTAAATTTTATCTTCCAGCTTGTACAGTTAGTAACCTCCAGAGTTCGTTGTCTCCCACTTAAGGTGTAATTTCCTGAGAGAAGGAAATGAGGGTGGTTAATAGAGTAATTAAAGCCTTCTAACATGAAGGCAAAAAAATCTTTGTTTATAAGAGTTTTAAAGAAGTTAATATTAAATGCTTTCAGCAATGGCAGTATGGATTCTGATTAATTTTGTTGTCTCATTCTGGACCTTTCATTTATATGCATATAGTCAAATAATTACATGTAGTTCTTGATTGGCTGTAAAGATTGCACATGTAGGACAGCCTTTTCCCTTAAATACATGGAAGAGGAAACATTTACCTCTGAAATTAAAAGCGTGAAACTCCGTGCTCATGCGTGTGCAGGCCTGTGTTGAGGATGCGCTCTGTGTTCTATTTCATCTGACTTAGACCTGTTCACTGATGGAGGATTAGGGAAAAAAAGAGATTGGTCCAAAGGCAAATGCTGGTAGCTGGTGAGGAGCAGGTCTTTACTTCAGTCTCGCCTCTGGATACATGCTGGCAGGGCTAGATGTGATGGCACATGCTTGTAATCCCAGCTCTCTGGGAGGCTGTGACAGGAACAAGTTTGAGGGCAGTCAACTAGGCACCACTCCAGCTTGAGGAAAAACAATTTTTAAAGAATTGGGGATGGAGCTCAGTACTCTCGGGACTCAGGCCCCACCCATCCTAACTCCACAGGAGGAATGGAATCTCCAGCATTATCCACAGTGCCACAAGGTTTTGGTGGCCCCTTATCAGTTAGGCGAAACTTGAGCTACTCATACAATCTTAGTTTTGAAGTCTAGATTCGGACTCCTTTGTAGAAACTCCCATCTAGAAAAATGCATCTTATTTGATTAGTTGGGCAAAAGCTGGCTCTTCTTGGAAAAAAGAACAGTTCTGACTTGGAGCACTGGGACTTGACCCTAGGTCAGGGTGTGAATTTTTTCATGTGACCTCAACTTAAGTCTTGCATAAGAAAAAACAGTCAGATTTCCATTGACATCATGGTCATAATGCTTGAAGCCAGAAGAAAGTTCCTCGGTTCTGGGTGGTTCCATGAAGTGATCAAGATGGGTTTAATGATCTTTTTGAAACATTACTTCCAGGAGGTGGGGAGTCAAGGAAAGAGGGGAGTGGCCCAAGATGGGTGGTTCCACTCTACTTAGGAGTTAGGGTATCCCTGATAGCTGTAATTAGGGAAAAATTCACCACTGGATTAACAGGTCCAAGGTCTGTCCCCAAGTTTAAGGAATTTCTCTGTGTAGAGGTCTCCTTTGAGAGCTCATCATGTTGCGGACATGGTCCTCAGTATCTGGGTAGATGGGAGAGTGTGTCCCTGTAGGGAAAATCATTGGTTTTGGTTGAATCAGGTTTATCTGAGAAAACTGGACCTAAGTGGTAATAAAATTTGCTGACCCCTGCCTGAGAGTTAACATTTGGTGTATATTCTGCTTGAGTCATTGCAAATTACAGTGCTCTATAGATATAGAAAAAGCCTTTCCCTTCCCACCCTCCCCCAGACACCACAGAATGGAAAAAAAGCAAGAATTTTCTGCATAAGCAAGACTTCTTTCTTTTTTAAACAAAAAGCCAGTCTCTGATGGGATTCTTTTTCTGCCAGAATTCCCACTGGTCCACTGTCGCAATTTTTGCAAAAGGCCATGAAGAAAGAGCAAGGCCCATTTTGATTCTTGCCTGTGTTATGTGTAAAACATGTATTTCTGTACTCCGGAGCTAGACAGTTGTTTTCTTTTTTTGGATCTCTCTGATAGGCGTGTTAAACCTCCTAGTCTCACTGAATTGTTTTAAGTATAATTTTGATGAAGGAAAGATTTGTCCTGTAGCTGTGATTATATGCATAAAACTTTTGAATGGTTTTGAAGTTCTGTTTCCTGTTTAAAAATAAATAAATAAAAGAAAGTGTCCTCACTTATGAACTGCTAGATGAGAGGATTTTCCTTAGAGAAAATTCAGCTCTGGGAAGAACCATCTTTGGAGGTCATAACCTAGAAAATTCTTCAAGGGAAATTGCAGTGAATTAAAAGAGGGCGGGGTTAGAAGCCAAAAGTTCTGTTCCACCACAGCTGTGGCTGAATAAGCCATTTCATTCTGGAGCCCGAGCACTTCCATAATTTGCAGCAAACATGTCTGCATAAATCAGATTTCAGTGTACAGAGGAGGGCAGAGGTAACAGAGGGCCCCGCTAGGAAATCGTGCTAATAATTATACCTTTCTGCTCAATATGGTTACTGAAGGAATATGTGAACCAACTGCAGCAAGTAGGTTTAGGCCATTTCACCCTCCTTTTCCGGAAGAGGCTTTTCTGAGTACGACCCAAAACAAAGGAACAAATAGAAACCACTGCTGTGCCATCCAGATGAGCCCCCACCGTGGCTCCTGTCTAATGCTGGCTCTGTAGTAACCTCAGGGCTTCCCTCTGGTGGAATCAGAGTGCCTTGGGGAGCCACATCTGGGCATCGCTCTGTGGCTGCATCAGATGGATCAGGGGGCGAAGAACTGCTTAATTGAAACTCTATAAAATGGTTCCTTAAGCTTCGTGGACAATTGAATAACTTCAGTTTCCTCTCCTTACTCTGTTTACTTCCTGTTCCTCTCACTCAAGCTTTAGGTATTCTGGTCTTTTCCAATAAGAAGATTAAACAGCTGTAGTTTAAATTAAAGCATTAATTTAGAGTGTGCTGTAGCTGCATTAATTATGTTCTCTACTGAGATTAAATTCTTGCAGATTTGACAGATACAAGCAACAATATGTGCTTACCCAAGGCAGACCGAAACTTTGTTAACCACCAATCCTTGGTGGGCTTTTATTTACTGTACATATTAAACCTTTAAAAATGGAAATAACTTGACACTCCCCCCCACCCCTCCATACGGATGAAAAAACAAAATCTGAAGTAGTTATGTGTTCTCATGGAGACAGGACTGAGTGATGGAAAATTTTGTTCTGTTGGTGGGATTTAGTGGAAAGTATGTGTTGAAAATCTCTTACCTCAGTGGGTCATAATTAAAGACTTTGGGATTTATTTATTTTAATTAGAAATATTAAGCTCGCTCAGTGGTCCTTGTGCAAGCTTTTTTCCTAACTGCATTTTTTTTTTTCAATGTCAAGTGGTAAGTTAAGTTTCTGTGGGTACGAAGGAAGGAGTTTTAGCTGTAACCACAACCATAACTCATGCTGACGGGATTACTGCTGCCATTGAGTAGGGAACTGGCGATAGCCATTGTTAATTTAAACTTTTCTTCCTTAGTCTTCTAATAATAGTCCTAAGGCAACTTACATTTTTGAAAAATGGATTTATTTGAACTTCTTGGCTATACCATTACAGTCAGAGATTAGAGGTAAGTAGTAGCTTTAACTCACTGCCATCCAAAATTCTGTGATATCCCATCATACATTGTACCCCATAAGTTTTATAGGAACTTCCAAGAAACCCGGAGATAGCAAACAGTTTTATCAGCATCACTGCATCCCCAGGCACAGGGCATCCCAGCTGTTACTGAGGGGCAAAATGGAAGTTGAAATCATTCCAAGTCTCCCTCCTTTGGGAGGTGCCCTCTTCGAAAGGATGGCATGCGTTTCTGGATCCAAGAAGAAAACATAGTACAATGTACATGGCAGGCCTTATCAGCTAGCTCTTATTTTCTGATTATAAAGAGCTTACTGGTTGGAGGGAAAAATGGGACTACTGTTACACAAAAGTCCTCCATGTATTTAATAGTTTTTGTTTGTTTTTTGTTTTGTGAGACAGGGTTTTGCTATATAGTCTAGGCTGGCCTTGAACTCAGGACTTTCCTCCTGCCTTAATCTCCAAAGTGCCACCACACCCAGCTCCATAATTTTTTTTATTGAAATATAAATGCATGTAGGGTTATCCTTTGAGAAATTCAGGAATTTGGATAAATATGCTTTGTAAAAAGAGTTTTAACTAGATTTTGCATTTGCCAAAAATGTATGGATGCATGAAAGATGCCTAGAATAGTTGGCTACTGATGTTACAGGATGGCCAGGTGGCCAGTGCCACATCCCTTTTCCCTGTGGTTACTTTACATAGGGCCTTTGCACACAGGCTGACCCTTGGCCAACCATTGGTCCTAATTGCCCAAATTCACATGTGACCTAAGAAAAGCAATATACTTAACCTTGCTTTTTTCATCTGTAAAGCATGGATGCACTCTGTCATGGCAAGGGTTTCAGGGAGATAGCGTGATTGCAAACAAACCCTAACCAACTCCGTAGAGCATTTGAAGTTGGATGTTTGGTGAGAATATTCAGAAAACCAAAAGCACATTGGACACAAATGCAAAATGGGGTTGCTTAGACTGAAGTGATATATTTAAACCTGAAGAAAATGAAAGGAATGGAGATTGTGTAGCCGCAGGAAATAAAGACCAAGGGCCAAGCTCAACAGTTGATAATTGCATGAAGCAGTGCTTTATGGAGAACAGTCATGAATTCTTCTTTCCCTTCTTTGAGTCTGTCCAAAGAAGAAATGAAATTAAAGTCCAGGAGAATTACATAAGTGAGATAGTAACAATTGTTATACTAATTCTGAGATATACTTGCGAGTTCTCTTCAGTGAAAGGCAGAGTGGTCGTACATGTTGGTCTCACACAGAAAGACCACTGGGTAATATTTTGTTTGTGATTCCATTTCCTCCTGCATTTAAAACTCTTGCCCCTTAGAAAATGTCTTCTGGTAGCCTCCTGTGTTCTTTTGATCTTGTATGTCCTGACTTATACACTGTTGACCATAAGCCATTCCTCTGTCTATAGCCTACCAGCTGAGTGTTCTGAGACTTCATGCTGCTGTTACAAAGGTCATGGTGCTATCATGACCATTCTCAGTGACACCTCTTGTCCCCAAGTCTCTTTTGTTCTGTCCATTTGGTAGGTCTCTGAGATTTTTGGAACTTTTTTTCCTACAAAGCCAGAAACAGGGAGCTTAATAAATCAGCAGTATTTTGGTTTTACAGTTACTTACTGGTTGTGAAATAGTTCAGTAGCTTAAAGAAATACTAAATCTTGGAAGGAAAGAAAAAAAGTTGTTTTACTGAATCTGAATTTTTTGCTTACTTTCAGCAATAAATATTGCCACCTATTGGTGGAAAGAAGAACTAAGACTAAAAAATGCTTGCCAATCTTTAGGTAGTGTATGTATGTGTTCAGGTAGGATTTTGATGATTCTCTTGGTTAAGGTATTTGAAATTGTGTGACTTGTGGCCAGGCATGGTGGCACAGGCCTGGAGTCCCAGCACTCAGGAGGCTGAGGAAGGAGGATTACTGTGATTTTGAAAACAACCTGGGCTGCTTAGTGAGTTCAAGACCAACCCGGACTATTGAGCAAGACCCTGTCTGAAGAGTTGGGGGAACACATAATTTGATTGGATCACTATTTTTGTAGTTTAAATTTACTTAAACATTGTTTTAAGCCATGATTAATCTTTAAGGAGTGGTAGGATGTTATGTTCTATGCAGTGTTTTTTTGTTTTGTTTTTTGTTTATTTGTTTTGGTGTGGCCAGGGTTCCAACTCACGACCTTGCACTTGCCAAGCAAGAATTTGTACCACGGTGCTATCTCCTCAGCCCCATAGGACGTTATGTCGTGGTGTCTTTTTTTTTTTTTTAACCGTATTTCTTTTTCTTTTTTTTCTTGGTACATTTTAGATACACATACTGATCACATTCATCTCAGGGAATTTGATGTCTTGCTTCCTTTTTTCTTATTCACCTCCTTTCCCTTTAACCCCTCTTTCCCTCCTTATTTTTAAAACCTTTGTTTCCATTTTTTCCTGTTCTTTTTTTTGTCTCTTCCTTTCCCTCTCCCCACCTCTGTTCCCCTTCCCATTTTAAAATTGTCATCCCATTTCCCAATAGCCATTACACATTTTGGTTCGTACTTACAATGTTGATTTCTCACACCAGTGAAGCAATGTGGCATTTAAAGGTGTGTCCAATTTATTTCTTTCAAGAGAGTGGATATACTCTGAGACCTCACAGTGTATCTATTTAGCTGGAAATGTCTTAAGCTTATCCTTCTTTGGGACAGAGTAGTACTCTGTTATATAAAAAAAAAAATCTTTATCCGTTCCTCAGTTGATGGGCATCTGGGGCATTTCCAAGACTTAGTGGTTACAAACCGTGCTTTTATAAACATGGGTGTGCTGATAGTGCCTTTTAAAAGCATATTTTTGAGCTGGTTCAAATTCTATTTTAATGGACTATTAAATGGAAGTCCAATTAAACAGATTTTGGCTACTTGATGATTGATTTTTGAAAACTTTTCCTAACTCTGGTTAGTTTGGGCTTTGTTCACTCCAGCCCTTGCAATGCAGTACTTACTTCCTGCCCAGCGACATGGAACAGGCTTGGCGACACTGGCCTTTAGTGGCCTGCCCAGGCATGTTTCAAAGACTACTGCCTTAAACACTGGCATCTCCCCAGAGTTGCTGAACATCCATAAAATGAATTTGATACAAATCTTTTATTCAATTCTCAAATATCCAAACTGGAGAAATATTATTTGTAATAGTTTTCCACTCACTATTAGATTGGCATAGAAATTCAGTTATGATGATGATTGGGATTTGAATATAAAATATGACCATGGCAACTTTTATTGCTAATATGCTATTTTTAATCTACTTTCTCATTCCCAGTATCTGCACCCTACAAATCTTGAGCCAAGTAGAATTTACATACATAGGTGCTTTATGTGTGCCTGTTCAAAACTGTTCTAACATGGTGGCCTTACTTTCTCCTAATGTGTCTGTTCATACTTGGAATTTTAATCATGTTACAACACAGGCAGTCATTTCATGCCCTTTTGGCATTGCATCTTTGGTTAACTGGCAACATGTATTTCTCCTCCCAGGAACTGAGTAGTGTAACAGCTAAAGCAAGAGGTGGTACAACGGAAGTTGGAAGGCCCATATGTTATTTGCTTCGATTTGTACATGGTACACCTATATGTGTGTGAAAAAAGATATAAACTGTGACAAAGCAACATATTGATGAATTTAAATGAGCAGAACATAATAAAAGCAAAAAAAAAAAAAAAAACAGGCAGAAGAGTAGTTGGAGTGAGGCCATAATAAATCAAGAGATATTTTTTTGAGGAAGTACAACATTTATATTTCCCAGCAGAATTTGAGGAGCATCAGTGTGAGGCTTACCCTCAGTGTGGTGGCGTGATATGAAAAGATGCTAAAGAAGAAAAAGCAGTTTTGTATTATCAAGAAATTTAAGACATGAACGTTTTATGAAGGAACATGGAAATGCATTGTTACAGTCAGGCCATGTAATTTCCTTCTGTAAAGACCTGCCCATTTACCAGTAATGATACCTTCTTTTTCTTCTATTTTTGTCCCTTCCTTTGGGAAAAAGAATATATGCTTACTCACTATTTAAAATTCAAAGTCATTTTCCTGTTCCAGTTGCTTTTGTTCCCACTACTAAAGAAGAATTGAATTAGGTGCATGTGGGCTTTTATCTCTTTTTAATTTCCACATTTCTCAGCTGTCCAACTTATGTTCCTTCCTATTATTTCTAGTCTGTCATTCACCAAGTCTCTACAGTGTATCTCTCTTTGGTCTCTATATTACATTTCCATAAATGCAGAGGTGTTAGGATTTTTAAGTACTACCCAAATTAATCTACCTTGCCAATAAGTGGTTCAATTGAAAACTCAGTCCTGAACATACTTTTATAAAAAATAGTGTATATATATATATATATATATATATATATATATATATTAAAACAGTTAAAAATAGAAACAATACAACATTTCAGTTAAACTGATGAGAACTCAACAGCAGTTGTTGTGTTACATATTGGTGTCTTCAAATTAGTTATTCTGGTTGCCAGATATAAGCATGCAAAAGTGGTCCAAAAAATCATAAAAAAATAAAAAGGTGAGAGGGGAAAAAGCATTAACTGCTATTATTATTATTATTATTATTATTATTATTATTATTATTGCCAGCTCAGCCTGCCCTGGGGATGGGGCTAGCACAGCATGTGGTGCCGGGGATCAAACCTGGTCCCTGCAGTTGTCTAAGCTTGTCTAAGTAGGCACTTTAGACCGTCGAGCCATGTCACCAGCCCCAATTAACTGCTCTTTTCCATAAACCAGCAGAAATCAGCAGTACAATTATCCAAGCTGAACTGTGTATGTACATACAGTGTAGACTGGTATAGCCACTGTGGAAATCAGTGTGGAGATTCCTCCAAAAAACTAGGATTAGCAGTCTCATTCAGCCCAGGGTATTTCCTGCCTGGGTATTTTTCCAAAAGAATTGAGCACATCATACAGCAGCATATGTGTACCCATGTTTATAGCAGCACAGTTTGTTGTAGCTAAATCTTGGAGACAGCCCAAATGCCTAGCAACTGAGGAATGGATAAAAAAGATGTGGTCTTTTTATACAATAGAGTATTACTCAGCTATTAAAAAGGATAAGCCTGAGTTTTGATAGGTAAATGGATAAAACTAGACACCATACTCACAAGTGAAATAAATGGACCCATATTCATAAACATCATGTTGTCTCCCTAGTGTAAGAACCTGAAAGAGTAAATAAAATCTGAAAGGTACAATAATAGATACTGTGAGAGGGAAGGAAACTGTTAAAAGCAAAGGAACAACTGGGATGAGGGAAAGAAGAAAAGAGAAAAAAAAAAGGAAGAAGAAGTACACAGCTTTTTGTTGTTGTTGAGGTTTTTTATTGTTGTTGTTGCTGTTGTTTGTTTTGTTGTGTTTTGAGACAGGGTCTCACTCTGTAGCCCAGGCTAACCTCAGATTCAAGATGTTCCTCCTGCCTCAGCCTCTGGAGTGCTGGAATTACAGACCTGTGACACCATCCATACATACCCAGTTGAAACAGACATTTTTGAAGTATTTAATTTGTTTCTTTTTAGAGAACACTATGTTAGGCAGTTAGACTTTCTAACCCAATTTTTTCTTTCTCCAAATGATGTAGGTCAGTCAACAAGCCATTCTAGGAATTCAGTTGCCCCAGTAGCTTCTGTTACTGAGCTACTGTGATAATGCTTTAACCTCTCATAAAGCTACATTTTAATAGGTGTTTATAGGCATCACTTACCAAGAGTTTCAACTGCTCTTTGACTGGAAACTGCTAGGAAGGAAAAGCTAACATGTTTTCTTGAGCAAGCAGCCATCACAGCATTCCCACATGAAAGGCAGTTGAACTGGGGCTACATGGATAACCACAGTGTCACCTGTTTGGTGCCACCACCCTCTAGTTGTTCCCTTAGTGAACTGAGGAGCAATTGTCTGCTCCCTGCCCCCTACCCTTTATTATGTGCTCCCTGTATGCCGAGAGGGCATTGGCATGAAGCAGACCAGGCATGTTCATATCTTACAGAGAGCATGACCTGAGGGTACCACCCCAGCTGGGCAAGCAGTGTCCCAGGGAAATGAGACCAAGTGGTTTTCTTTGCCCTTGCCATCCCCGGCCCAGTTGTGCTTCTCTTCTGCCTGGGAAGCTGTGGTTCAGAGCCCCATCCTCAGGTTATTGGGGTAGGAGGAGGCAGGTGTTTCCTTCAGGGTCTAGGTCTCTACAACCTTGTGCTGCATTTCTTGCATCCCCTGAGCTTTGTTGGCTCCCTTGCCTCTGCCGTCAGTTAGGAGGCTGAAGGAAAACTGGGCGTTTCCCATTGGCATTGATACGTTCATGGGCTGAAAACTATCACAAGTGTGTTTAGTTTTTGTATTTATTTGCTAAAATGACCACAAGTGTGGTCATTCAATGGACTTTGGCGTTCTATGCATCATTTGTAAGATTTGCGAAGGGAAACATGGCCTGGGTTCTACGCAGCCACGTAACAAATGAGCTTTGGAAGTGCAGTCCACGCATCAGTTGAAGACTCCTTGCGCACTCAGGCAGCCCTTCCAGGAGAGCTCCGGCCTGGGACCTCACAGCAACTCTGCTTAGGATTCGCATTGGCTCTCTCAAGTTTCCTTGGATTCACCGTGAGCAGGGAATGAACAAAATGATTAATTTGCAAAGTCAGTAATCAATCCTTAGGTCTTAAAAACTGAGGATACAATGGATTACTCTCATTGTGTGAAGGTTTTCTCTTCTTTCCAAAAAGGTTCTGTAAGGTAGGTGATATAATCGTAGTTACATTGACTGACATGGCCTGTGTCATTAAGGAAATAAAATTCTGCGATCATAGAGTTACTGTCAAGCTGGTAACTTAACAGTATACGGTGGCATTGTAGTCTTGGTAGTTTTTGTGACCCTTATAGACTTGTGCCTAGACTCCCACAGTCTTGGTTCAGAAGGCGGGATGTGTAAATGCTGTTTCTGAGTTGGCTTTCCATTGTATTCTGGTTTGTTTAAGTAATAATTTTTATAATGAGTATGTCCTATGAGTCATGATGGGCCTTGAGATTGTCACTTCCCTGGCAGTGGACATGTGGTAGCCATGGGCTGGCACAAGAAGTACATAGAAGGCTGCCTACTAGCTCTGCTGCGTGGGCTGAGGCTGGGTCCTGCAGTCCTGACACAGCTGACATAGTTTCTGAGGGCAGCCGAGCTACACAGAATAAGGAGCTGTGTGTGTGTGTGTGTGTGTGTGTGTGTGTGTGTGAACTAGAACTACAACTCCTTTCTCTCAAGCTTTCCACCCTTTGCATTCTTCTTTCTATTCTTCAGACTTTGCATGTTTTAAAATAGTGTTTCTATATCCACCAAAGAAATCACAGTTACTGCTTTTTTTTTTTTTTTTTTTTTTTTTTTTTTTTTTTTTTTTTTTTTTTTTTTTTTTTTTTTTTTTTTTTTGTCCTTTGCAATACTGAAATTTAACCCAACAATTCCCGAGCTGTGTCTCTAACACTTTTTAAGTTTGTTTTGAAATTGATCGTGCTAAGTTGCCTGGGCTGGGCTCAAACTTGACATTGCCCTGCTTTAGTCTCCTGAGCAGCTAGGATGGCAGGGGTGAAGCACGGAGGCTGGCTCAGCCACTTGCATTCTAGGATGGACAGGAAAGAACAAACTGCTGGTCATCTGCAGAAGGGCTCAGGCTGCCAGCCTGCACAGCCCTTGCCCTGCTTGGGGAGCCACGTGGAGCCTTGCTGCTATGGGAGTGACTGACCTGGGGTTATCCTGGTTAGAATTGAATTTGACCTTAGAAAGCACAGACTCAAGTTCACAGCAGGAATGAGGCAGGATTCTCTGCTCTGTGTCTTAAGACCTCATCCCTGCCAGGCGTTTGAGCAATCGCTCCCATCTCCCCCTGCAACTAGGGAGCAGCAGTGGGCAGAAGCCCAGCAGGAAAGAGAAAGATTGGCTCCTTGTTCCCCCTGCTGTTTAGACTAAGGGCTGCGCCTAGACACTCTAGCCACACCATCCTGATCGCCAGGATCAGCAGAATTACAGGCCCAATTGCAGGCAACTCGAGCTTGCATCTGTTGGTGGCAAGTACCTACATGTGTCTTTCATTATTCCGTTGCCGTAGGAGATGCTGTTTAAGTTGGCAGATGTACTTATTAAAGCAAAGCTTGTCGCTGGTGAGATTACTGATTTCACAAAAAAAAAAAAAAAAAAAAAAAAGTTTCAAATGCCAAGGGAGAGGGAGGGAAGTGTGTAGCATTTAAACGTGTGGTGGAGCCACCAAGTTAACAAGAAAAAAATAGACTAAAATGTGGTTTCAATTTGTTGTACTGGGCTCAAGATGATACTGTTTCAATAGTAAACTGCAAGGGCTTATGTGTGCGCACATGTGTGTACTCTCCCTTACACTCTAGATTTCTAAATCCATGAATTCCTGATTTGTTTCAGTCCTGCTTCCATATTCTGATAGTAAATTAATACTTTCAAGGGACTTAGTGACAAGCAGGACCAAAGGACAGACCTTTGATGTAGCCAATAGAATACCTGCTTTCTATTTCCCCTGCAACTTTGAGGCCCACAGTGTGAAACTGAAATGACCAGATCTAGCCCAGCAGCTGCAGTAAGGAAACCTCGCTGCCATCCAGTGGTGACCAGTTATACCGCATGATAACTGTAAAATACACCTTGCTCTAGCCTTTCTCCCTTGCCTTCCACCTCTCTGCTGCTCCAGTTTTGCACCCCCCCCCCATTTTGTTTTGTTTTTCCAGTGCTGGGGATTAAACCAAGGCCTCATGCAAGTGCTACACAACTGAGCCGCAGGTCCAGCTCCTACAACAGTACTTGACAGGAAAAAACTGCTATATGAGTTTAAGGAAACCAGGGTTGCTGTGAGTTGATTTACCTCACCTCTCCCTCCTAGAACTAGAAACTATTATTTGCATTCCACCTCTGTCTTTCCTAAGTAGTCATAATGTATATGCTTTTTCTGTAACATGAATATTCTTGTTATTGGCTAAAGAATTAATGCCTTGGGGCCCGGTGGGATGACTCAGTGGTCTAAAGCGCCTGCTTGGGAAAGCTTGGGTGGCTTCAGGGACCGAGGTTCGATCTCCAGCACCATATGCTGCGCCAGCCCTGCCCTCAGGGCGGGCTGAGCCAGCCATAAAAATGAGTGAATAAATAAAGGTTCTGAAACAGGAACAAAATTAATAAAATAAAAAATTCTTTAAAAAAAAAAAAAAAGAATGCCTTGTGGTGCTGTATTTCTGCTTGTCATAGTTTTACTTTAAAACAGTCTTTGTTTTTATGACTTGTGCATAAAAATTGGAGTTTACCGATTTCCTAGCCTGTTGCTTGGCTCCTATTCTACATTTCAGACAAGGATTTGTATGTCCCGCAGGATCCAGGCTGGACCTGAAGAAGGGGCCAGAAGCCACGGGAACTGCACTGTCTTGTGACAGATTCCAGCCGGTCAACACCAGGCTCTGAGAAGTGCATGCACACGCATGTGCACATGTACACGTGCACACACACATACATATTTTGGAAAGAAGTTGTGTTTGTGAATACTTGGCAAGAATTTTAGGAAAGGAAAAAACATTTCCTCTGGCCCCAGGAGTAACATTCAGTGTGAAATATTACTGTTTTTTTTTTTTTTTTTAAAAGAGCCAAACTTAAATTTATCTTTGGGTTATTTATTTGACTTGGAAATAAGTGGAACTAGTCCATATAAAGAATATTCAGATCTTATTTTAAATAAAGTGATATTTTAGTAAGTTAGGCTAGATGAGCTCAGCATGAGGTATTAATTAAAAGCAGCTGCGACTTAGGTGTTTGCAGATCACTGCCATGACCTGGAGGACTGGTGGAATCTGCTGCAAGGTTGTTCCAGATGCACACATCTGCCTTCTTAAGAATTCTTCATAGTAAACAAAGCACATGCTTTGTCTGTACCTTGGGAGGAGCAGTCTCTCAGCAATTGACTAAGCAGGTGGAAAGTTGACTTGGCTGGAGGAATGGCTGAAAACTTTGAATGATAAGTCCTGTCTGCATTCATGCCAACACAGGGTGACTTACTGTCTTCTCTGTTTTCTTGTGGATTTTATTTTTGGTTTTTACATTTTTACAGTCTTTCTAGTGTTTTTTTTTTTTGGGGGGGGGTGGGAGGAGAGGCACCAGGGATCCAACTTAGGGCCTTGCACTTACCAGGCAGGTTCTTATGCTGTTGAGCTATCCCCCTGGCAGCCTTTCGACTATCTTGCTGATGTTTAATGTTGAGGCTTTTTGTCCTCACCATGGCGGGTAAATGTGATCTGTGCCCTTGGGCATGATGTCAACGTGTTAACCGACAATATTGGAGCAAGTGTGACAAGCACTCTGTGAACCTTGTGTCCACCAAGGATAGTCCACAGGTGAAAAGCTTAGCCAGGAGAGCCTTCCGAGGAAGGAATGATTCCGAATCTGTTTCCTAAATGCAGACTCTTTGGGGTCATTAATTATTTATTATGGCCAGACTCCTCCTCTTGTTCTCTCCCCCTCATAATTGAAACAGAAACCTGAATTTTTTTTTTTTTTTTTTTGTCTTTTTGAGACAGGGTCTTGCTGTACAGTTGAGGCTGGCCTTGAGCTCACTTTTGTAGCCCAGGCTGGTCTCGAACTTGCACCAATCCTCCTGCCTCAGCCTCCCGAGTGCTGGGATTACAGGCGTGAGCCACCATGCCCGGCTGGAACCTGAATGTTTACTGAAAGAAGTTTTGGGTATTGCTCTTTTAGATTTGAAAGGAACCCTGGGGAGGATTTCTTCCTCCTTCTCCTCCTCCTCCTCTTCCTCCTCCTCCTCCTC